>CABHPH010149389.1:0-13467 GCA_902168325.1 Peromyscus nudipes
GCCACTGCCCAGCCTTGCATTATTTTTAATCGCATATATTTTAAGATAGGAATGACAAAGAACACAAATTAAAGATGCTAATTATAAGATTCAGTGAATTTTGATATATAACTTTGTTATCATCACACAATCAAGATAGAAAGTCTTGTCACTTGCTTTCAATTTCAGTTGTCATAGGAAAATTTTGTCTGCTTTTGAACATCATGTAAGTAGAGTAATAATATGTACAATCTTTCACATATAGTTTCCTTTATTTTTATTTAAAATATTTATGAGTTTCAACCATGTTGCTATGTTGTACACCCATACTTCATTTCTTTTAGGACACTTAGATTTAATTATATGACTGTGGTTGACTTTGTTCATTCATTAAAATAGAGAGCTTTTGAAGGTTTTATAACCTACACACAAAGCTTCCATTAACAATTAAGGATAATATTCTTACATATTTTCAAATCTTCTTCACAAATACCTTAAGGATATTTAGAGCAAAGTACATTATAATATGAATATTATATATAAATATAATATAAAAATTAATAGTTAGTTAATAACTGTATGCTCTTTCAAAGAATATATGAGGGGGAACATTCAGTCTTATTGTTTTGACTGAATTAATTCTAAAGGACCCATTTCAAGTTACACAGTCCTGTTATTAGAGACATGGGTTATTTTACAGTTCATCTACCAATAAGCATGAGTAGTCTGTTTTAAGTATGAAATTATTTGAATGCACATTTAAAATATAAAACCTAAAATTAAATACTCTGTGTGATATACAACTGAGCAAATAAATATATAGTGTGAAAAATGTTGTTTAATTACACTTCAGTACGCATCAGACTTCTAAAATATAATGACTACCAAAAGATTTTAAGACTAACTGTCATCATAGAGTCTTCATCATGTAACTGACGGAAGCAGATGCAGAGATCCACAGCCAAGCACCAGTCAAAGAGAGGAAAGAGGGATTCTATGAGAGAGGGACAGCAAGATCATAAGGGGGAAATATACAGAGACAACTGAACCAAGCTAGTGGGAACTCATGAACCAACAGCTGTGGAGCCTGCACGGGACTGGACTAGGCCCTCTGCATAAGCAAAACTGTGTAGCTTGGTCTGTTTTAAGGGACCCCTGGCAGTGGAATCAGGATCTATCAGTTGCATGATCTGGCTTCTTGGAGCCCACTACCTATGGTGGGACACCTTGCCCAGCCTTGATAATGGAGTAGGAGCTTGGATCTGCCTCAACTGAATGTACCAGGCTTTGCTGACTCCCTATGGGAGGCTTTACCTTTTTGGAGGAGGGGATAGGGGGTGATTTGGGGAGGAAGGCTGGGGGAGAGTGGGAGGAGGGATGAGGGGGAATCTGTGGTTGGTATATAAAATGAATAAAAAAATTCTTAATAAAGAAAAAAAGATATGTAAGAAGTGCAATTGTCTTTTGAAACTCAGAACTTTTCATAGGTATCCTAAATAAGAATAATGAAACCTCATCTAGATGGTAGTATTGTATTTGCATGTAATAAATACATGGCTATGTGTAGCTTGTTCATAATCTCTAATACAAATAAAATATTATGTTACTGGTTTTACTGTATTGTTTAGGGAATAATAGTACTAAAAAAGTCCACTTGTTTAATATTGGTGCAGTATTTTTTCACTTATTCTTGATAGATGATTGGTTGACATAGACTTAAAACACACAAGGATGTATAACTACCTGTAATAGGTTTGAGGGAAGATCAAAATCTATCAAAATGTAGTAAATAGTAGTATTCAGTCTTTCTCCTAAGTAACTCTCAGCATCACAAATTCATAAACTATTTCAAGTCATGCTTTTGAAATTTCAGTGGCTAAATACCAAATAAGTTAATGATGAATTATTGAAACATTTCTAATTATTTTAAATACTGGACACAGTGTCAAAAACAAATGTTCAAAATAATGAAAATCAGGGAAAATATTAGTAGCAAAAATTGTCCGTAATAAAAAAAAGTTGAGAGAAAACACTAAGATGCAGAGGAAATATAAATGATGTTTGACTGAAAATATATTTTATTCCAATGCTTGTTTCTGATATCAATAAAAACGACAAAAGTACACAAAATAGATATGATAGTTCAGGTTCATCATAATTATGTAATATAATACTGCTTTTACATACAGCAATAAAATATGTACTTCAAACAATTCAAGAAGTAAATTTAAGCATACATATTATTAGTGCAAATATTGTATTTGAATTTATTCATTTATTTCAGGATGATGGAAAGCAATGGGAAGATGTTTGTGTGTGTGTGTGTGTGTGGAGAGAAAGAGAGAGAGAGAGAGAGAGAGAGAGAGAGAGAGAGAGAGAGAGAATATTTTAGAGAATAGACCTATTTGATATAACCTCAGGATAGTAACAGATTTGAACATGTACTAAATTATGATGGAAATAATGGTATGTTCCCAAACTAGATCTTTTACTTAACAAGTTATCACTACAACAAAATGATGGGAATAAAAAATAGTAAGATATATTACAAACACCTGAGTATTTAAAGATCTTTCTCCTTAACAGCCTTAATAAGAATATAAATCAAAACAAAATCAAGGACAATCTAGAAAACAAAGATAGCTCAAATCATATATGAAGAGTGATGAGATATACAAAAAAAGTCCCAAAAATTCTCAAAGTAGCAAAATTATAGATTATATTTATTGAGTCAGAATTATACAGTCTAGCACTTATCACTATATTGAATTGAAATATAGGTATATGTGAAATATTAAAAATAATGGTGTAGAAATGACTTTCAGAAAAACATAGTGAATGTTTTCACACACATGATGTTAAACACAAAATGCAATATTACTGAATAATCCATAAGGCAAATCAAGATAGATTATCCATATACTAATTAATTTTAAACCGATTTACGGCCATGGGAAATCAAGGGAAGTAGGGAAGACAAATGAGAATGGCACAAATGTTAATGATGATTTAAAATCTGAATTCCTTGTGTGTAGTTGTGGGTTTACTATATGATTACTCTTAAAACATCCATGAGCAAGACATGTACAAACTCAAGCCAGTGCAAATCCCGGCATAGATATGGGAATTGGGCACACGTCCTACCCCTATTAATTATATATTATCTCACATATAAAAGCCTATTCTTTTCTAATGAAAGACAGAAAGGGAATGGATTCAGCAGGAGGGGAGGTGGAGAGGAATTGGGAGGAGTAGAGGAAGGATGACCCTTAATCAAAATATATTATATGAGGAAAGAATCCATTTTCAACAAAAGGAAAACAAACAGAAAATAAATCTTAAAATACTGATTACATAATATTAAACAGCACACGCAAAAAATATTTCTGCCACTAGTTACAAAATACACAGTACTTTAACTTCATCTTGCATGACCTCCATAAAAGAAAATAAAAGCTCTATAAAATGGAACTAAAAGATTTTTCTAGACTTTAGCCAGAATCAGTGAGTGACTCACCTGTCAGCAGAACCGTACCCCTCTTCTAGATTCTGTTCCTAGGGTCCCTTCTCCAGATACACTGAGTCCTAGCTTGTCCCTGGACCTGTGCTGGGCACTGTCCCCAACCCAGACAGACTTCAACTACTCAGGAGCAGGCCAAAGGAGCCAGGACCTGTGAGTGACCCGCCTGCCAGTGAAAATGCAACCTTCCCTGGATTCTGTTTCTTGGTCTCTTCTTTGGACACACTCAGTCCCAGCTGCTGGGCCTTGTCCCCAACACCAGGAAACTTCTGCCATTCAGGAGCAGGCCACACTAGCCAGAACCAGCATAAGTCACACCAGTCAGAACTGGCACAAGCCACACCAGCATGAACATGCTTAGGCTGCTCAGGTGCAGATCAAACCAGTCTGAAGAACAGATGCAGCTGAATCAATCGGAAGAACAGAGACTCCCTGTTGCACCAAAGGCCAAAACAACTGCCAGAAAACCAACTCCTAATTTGGACTGAAACTCTCAAGGAGACCAGAGGAGGTCATGCCACCTGCTGGAAATCCAGGCCACAAAGTCTAAAAAGCAAAAGATGAAGCAGAAACCAAGGATCAAAATACCCATCCAGCTAAGATCTATGCACGCCTTTAATCCCAGCACTCGGGAGGCAGAGACAGGCGGATCTCTGTGAGTTCGAGGCCAGCCTGGGCTACCAAGTGAGTTCCAGGAAAGGCGCAAAGCTACACAGAGAAACCCTGTCTCGAAAAACCAAAAAAAAAAAAAAAATCTACATGAGCAAACTGGGGGTGGGGTTGGGGGGGAATGAGAGCTTAGGGAAACTGGAGGTTCAAGCTGGAATAGAACAAAGTGGGAGAGCAAGGAAAGAGATACCATAATATATGAAGACACCATGGGAATAGGGAGAAGCAGAGTGCTAGAGATGGTCCCAGGAATCCACAAGGATGACTCCATCATAGACTACTGGCAATAGTCGAGAGGGTGCCTGAGCTGACCTACTCTGATGATCGTATGGCTGAATACCCTAACTGTCATCATAGAACCCTCATCCAGTGACTGATGGAAGCAGATGCAGAGATCCATGGTGGGTTCTCAGGCAGAGAGAGCTCCAGGAGTCCAATTCATTAGAGAGAGGAGGATTCTGTGAGCAAGAGATATCGAGACCATGATTGGAAAAAGTACAGAGACAACTAGTCAAACTAGTGGAAACACATGAACTGTGGACCAATAGCTGAGGAGCCCCCATGGTACTTACTGGACTAGGCCCTCTGGGTAAGCGAGACAGTTGTTTAGCTTGAACTGTTTAGGAGGCCGCCAGGCACTTTGATCAGGACCAGTCCCTGGTGCATGAGCCAGCTTTTTGGAGCCCAGCTTTGTACCTATGGTGGGACGCTTTGCACAACCTTGTTGCAGGGAGGTGGGGCTTGGATATGCCTCAACTGAATGTACCAGGCTCTGTCAACTCCCCAAGTGAGACTTTGCCTTGGAGGAGGTGGGAATGGGGGGCCTTGTGGGGGAAGGCTGGAGGACAGGAGGAGGGAGGACAGGGGAATCTGTGGTTGGTATGTAAAATGAATAGAAAGTCTCTTAATGATAATAATAATAAAAGAAAGTTAAAAAAAATTAAAAATTAAATAAAATTAAAAAAAAAATACCCATCCAGCAAAGACAAACTCAGAAATCAGGGACTAGAACTAATCATTCTAAACCCAAATGCCTAAGAGCCAATGTAAAAATATGATTAATAACAGCCAGGGCAATATGGCACCAACAGAGCCCAGCTATCTTCTAAGACTTGAATAATCCAACACAGCTGAAGCACAAAAAAATGACCTTAAAAACAGCTTTATGAAGGTGATAGAGATAATTAAAGAGGAAATGAAAAACTCCTTTAAAGAAATCAAGGAAAAGACAACCAAAAAAATTAGAAGAATTCAACAAATCCCTTAAAGAATGTCAAGAAAAAACAGAAAAAACAAACAGGTGAAGGAAACTATTCATGATCTGAAAACAGAAATAGAAGCAATAAATAAAACATAAACTGAGGGAATTCAGAAAATGGAAAATCTGGATAAGAGAACAAGAACTACAGAGGTAAGCATCACCAACAGAATACAAGAGATGGAAGAGATTTTCAGTCATTGAAGACATAATAGAGGAAATTGATTCATCAGTCAAATAAAATGTTAAATCTAAAAAACTCCTAACACAAAATATCCAGCATATCAGGGATACAATGAAAAAGCAAACCTAAGAATAATAGGAATAGAAGAAGAAGAATCTCAGAACAAAAACCCAGAAAATATATTTAACAAAATCATAGAGCAAAATTTCCCTAACCTAAAGAAGGACATGCCTATAAAGGTACATGAAGCTTACAGAACACCAAATAGATTGGATCAGAAAAGAAAGTCCCTGTGTCACGTAATAATCAAAACATTAAATATAAAGAATGAAGAAAGAATATTAAAGTCCACAAGGGGAAAAGCCCAAGTAATATATAAAGGCAGATCAATAAGAATAATACAATGACTTCTCAACAGAGACTCTAAAAGCCAGAAGGGCCTAGACAGACAGATGTCCTGCAGACTGTAAGAGACCATGGATGCCAGCCCAGAATAACACACACGGCAAAACTTTCAATCACCATTGATGGAGAAAACAAGAGATTACATGAGAAAGTCAAATTTAAACACTCTCTATCCACAAATTCAGCCCTACAAAAGGTACTAGAAGGAAAACTCCAACACAAGGAAGTTAACTATACCCATGAAAAGACAGGCAATAGATAGTCTCATACCAGCAAAACCCAGACAGGGAACATGCACACACTACCACTACCACCACCACCAACCACATAACAACAGGAATTAATAACCAGTGGTCATTTATATCTCTCAATATCAGTGGACTCAATCTAACAATAAAAAGACACATGCTAACAGACTGGATATGGAAACAGGATCCATCCTTCTGCTACATACAAGAAACACGTCTCAACATCAAAGACAGACGTTACCTCAGTGTAAATGATTGGAAAAATATTTTCAAATCAAATGGACCTGACAAGCAAGCAGGTGTAGCTATCCTAAAATCTAACAAAATAGACTTCAAACCAACATTAATCAAAAGAGATGGAGAAGGATACTTTATATTCATTAAAGGAAATATCCACCAGAATGACGTATCAATTTTGAACATCTATGCCCCAAATACAAGGGCACTCACATATGGAAAAGAAACATTGCTAAAGCTTAATTAACACATTAATAGTGAGAGTCTTCAACACCCTACTTTTGCCAATGGACAGGTCATCCAGACAAAAACTACACAGAGAAATAATAGAACCAACAAATATCACAACTAAAATGAACCTAACAGATATCTACGGAACATTCACCCAAACACAAAAGAATATACCCTTTCTCAGTACCTCATGGAACCTTCACCAAAATTAGACATATACTAGGCCACAAAGAAGGTCTCAACAGACACAAGAAAATTGAAATAACCCCCTGTATCCTATCAGACATACATGGATTAAAGTTGGATTTTAACAACAACAAAAACAACAGAAAGCCTACAAACTCATGGGAACGGAACAACTTTCCACTGAATTACCACTGGGTCAAGGAAGAAATAAAGAAAGGAATTAACAACTTCCCAGAATTCAATGAAGATGAACGCACAACATACCCAAACTTGTGAGACACAAAGGCAGCAGTGCTGAGGACAGTTCTCAGCACTAAGCGCTTCCATGAAGAAATTGGAGAATTCTCATACCAGTGACTTCCCAGTGAAAGCTCTAGAAGAAAAAGGAGCAGACATAGCCAAGAAGAGTAGATAGCAGGAAATAATCAAACTCGGGGCTGAAATCAAGAAAATAGAAGCAAAGAGAACAACACAAAGAATCAATGAAACAAAGAGTTGGTTCTTTGAGAAAATCAACAAGATAGAAAAACCTTATCCAAACTAACTTGAGAAAATCAACATGATAGACAAACTCTTATCAAAACTAACTAAAAGGCAGAAAGAGAATGCCCAAATTAAAAAAAAAAAAGCTTGATCTGCTTAAGGGGATCCCTTGCACTAGGATCATGATCCGTCCCTGGTGTATGAACTGGCTTTTTGGAGACTACTACCTACGGTGGTGGTCTTTGCATTTTGCACAGCCTTGATGCAGGGAGAGGGGCTTGGACCTGCCTCTACTGAATATACCAGGCTCTGCTGCCCCATGGGAGGCCATACCTTGTTGGAGGAGGGAATGGGGGATTGTTTGGGGGAGGGGAAGGCTGGAGGGGCAAGAGGAGGAAAGAGAAGGGGATCTGTGGTTGGTATATAAAATGAATAAAAAAATTCCTTAATAAAAATAAATAAAGAAAAGAGAAAGAAAGAAAGAACGAAAGAAAGAAAGAAAGAAAGAAAGAAAGAAGAGACTAATTAATATATGAGGGTTTTACTAAAGACCAATATGTGTATTGATGAAGAAATACCCAACTAATATCCCTCTAGTTTGGGAGGTAAAAGTAGAAATCATTCAACTCAGGCCTGATACTGAGACCTAATTATAAAAAATTATGCTTCCCTTCTCCATCACATGGCACCACTATAATAGAACTCTTCATAACAGGAGATCCCAGCAAAAATCCACAATTAAAATAAGAAAAGCTTAAATAGAGTAACAAAGATAAAAAGAAACAATAAATATAATGGGTAGAACTGATTTTTAAAAACATGATTATATACATAATAAACTAATAACACTGATAAGCATGTTAAATGCAAATTATCTAGATACACCCATTAAAAGACAGAGTCTGGACTGAGGAGGTGGCTCAGTGAATGAAAAGCACTGTTACTCTGACAGAGAAGCAGAGTACAAGTCCCTGAAGCCACGTTGAGTGGCTTACAATAATCTTAACTGCAGATTCAAGGAATCTGACACCATTTTACAGTCTTCCAGACATAGACAAATGTATGTACGTAAGAAAAGATAAAATCCATTTCTTAAAAGGAAGCTGCAGTTTAGGACCGGAGAGATGGTTCAGTGGATAAGAGTACAGGCTGGTCTCACAGAGCTTCTGAGTTTGTTTCCAAGTACAAACTCTGGTGCTTCATGACTTCAGTAGATCCAGCACAGTCTTTCAGCACACATGCACAGATCCACACAGATTGTACACACATTAAAATATAATAACTTTTAAATGTACAATAGACAGGGTTTTAAATATAATAGCACAAACTGAAGTGTTTTGGTAAAAAAAAAGATTGCATATTAAGTCTAATAAAAAATTCTGAATAGTTATGTTGTTTTCAGATAAAATAGACTCTCAGAGATTAATAGTGTCAGTGATAAAGAGGCACAGCTCATGGTGAGGTGTCAGTTTAACAGAATGCATAAGAATACTTAATTTCTGCATACCTAACAACAGAAAGTCAAAATGAACAAGACAGAATGGAACAAGACAGAATTGTGGGACGAATAGGCAGATCTGTTACAGCTGAGAATTTGACATCCACCCACAGCTGACAAATGCATTGGGCAATAAATCAGTTGAGGATATAGAAGAAGCAAACACCACCATCAATCAGCTAGTTCTAATTGACATTTAGAGAAAATCTATCCAAACAAATCATAGAACCATCCCAAACCTCCCTCTCAAGCTTACATAGGGCATTCCCATAGATTGGTCCCATTCTGTAATATAAAAAAATAACAAATTTAAAAGCATGAAAACCATGTAAAATAAGCTTACTAGGATTAAAATGAAAAGTTAAAAAGAAAAAAGAAATAGAGTGGGTCAGGGAGACACATCCCAGTCAGCAAAGTGCTTGCTACATAAGCATAGGGATATATGAATTTTATCCCCAGGCTGTAGGCTGGTAATCTCAGTGCTGGTTAGGGGGCAACAAGTAAATCCTTGGAATTCCTTGACTATTTACAGGACAGTGAGAGACTCCGTCTCAAATGGCTACTGAGATATGACTCGTGACATTGTTCTCTGCTCTAGACACAGAAGGGGAAAAGTGGGAGCCACTGTGGGTTTAGGGAGAAACCTGGTGCCAGGGAAACTCCTGGGAATCCACTAGGATGACCCTCGTTGAGACTCCTAGCAATAATGTAGAGGGTGCCTAAACTGGTCTTCTCTTGTAATAAGGTTGGTGACTACCCTAGTTGTCATCATAGAGCCTTCCTCCAGCAACTAGTGGAAGCAAATGCAGAGATCCACAGACAAGCACTGGGCCAGAAGTCCAGAAGCTCCAGAAGTCCAGTTGAAGAGAGGGAGAAGGATTATATAAGCAAGGGGAGTAAAGATCATGAAGGAGGAACCCTCGGAGACAGATGACCCAAGCTCTGGGGAGCTCATGGACTCTAGATTGATAGCCAGGGAGCCTTCGTGGGACCAAACTAGGCTCCCTGCATGTGGGTTACAGTTGTACAGCTTGGTCTGTTTGTGGGGCCCCTAGCAGTGCAACCAGGATCTGTCCTTGGCACATAAGGTGACTTTTTAGAACCTATTCCCTATGATGGGATGTCTCTGCCTCATTCTCTCTTGATGCAGGGGGAAGGAGCTTAGTCCTGTCTCAGCTTGGTATGCCATGCTTTCTTGACTCCCATAAGAGGCTTTACCCTTTCTGAGGAGTGGTTTCGGGTAGTAGAAAGGAGGTGGGGGGGATGAGAGGAGAGGAGGGAGGGGAAACTGTGATTGGCATGTAAGATAAATTTTAAAAATTAATAATATAAAAATCTACTAAAATCTGCCGGGTGGTAGTGGCTCACACCTTTAATCCCAGCACTCAGGAGGCAGAGGCAGGCGGATCTCTGTGAGTTCAAGGCCAGCCTGGGCTACAGAGTGAGTTCCAACAAAGGCGCAAAGCTACACAGAGAAACCCTGTCTCGAAAAACAAAAAACAAACAAACAAAAAATCTACTAATATCTCTACAAATATAAACAATGTAAGTTCAACATTATTCCTGCTTCTCATGCTAATTGCAACTCTTCTCACAATAGCCAGGTTATAGAATTGACTGCATCTCAATGAAAGAATGATAAAGAAAATGAAGTAAAATGTAGTGTTATAAATACCTGCCATTTGTGCCAACATTAAGTGAACTGGTTATCATTGTGTGGAAAGAACCGAGGCATAGTAAGACAAGCAATGCATGATCATATTCACAGTGGAAACAAAAATGTTTATATTGCAGAAATTGAAAGTAGACTGGAGGTTACCAGAAATTAAGGAGTTAGAACATAGAGATGGATAAAACATTATTTCAAAAATATGACAAAAATACAATAAATTATATTAAATATAATAAAATATTATGGAGCACTTTTAAAGTGTTGTGGGAGAGGAAATTAATAAAATAACCCTTAAATAAACTGATAAAAATAAATAAACCAAAAAATAAATATGAAAATCTTTATATAAAGGGGAAAATGGAGGTAGAAAGAGATGCACAATGTTTTTGAAGAACCTTGCAAAATTAATATAATTTAAAAATTGAATAAATAATACCCAAGAATATGTAATTTTACTAATAGTTTTGAAAAAATTAGAATACATTAAAAAACACAAATAAAAAAATTTAGAAAATATTCATGGAAGTTTCTAACTACTACATAAAAAACAAACTAAAATTGAGAATATTTATTATATGATTATATGTTATAGGACTAAGTAAACAGATAAGATAAAAAATGCAGTTGATACTAGAATATTCAGAGGAGCATTCTTTGCAAATAAACCATGATCCTTTCTGGCAAAGTTCTGTTGTTCCATCTGTGGATAAGGAAAGCCAAGCCAAGGCAGCATTCTGAGCAGTCAGAAGACTGGAGTACTTCCGTGCAGCCTGCTCCTGAAACTCCTTTGGGAATGAGCGAGTCTACCTGGCAGATGTCTGGGGTGTGAGAAAGCCCTCTGAATTGGGGCTGAGTTATGCTGATATGTCTGCTGGGGAAGAGTTCAGAATTCTTATTAAATATCCAGAGTACTGAGCTGGCTAGTCATTTCACTACCCGCTTTTCCTTAAACCCACAAGGAATATTTAATTGTTCAGAGGGGGACAAAAGCATTCTTTGCCTTGATATGACAGAGTATTTCTTGAGCTATGTCTACTTTCTGATTATTTGTTAGCCTGAAGTTCAGCAATAAAGGGTTTTATATACACAACAAAATATAAAATACGATATTTTATTCAGTTTATTAATCAATTATGTGGGATCAATGCATTTTGAAATTAAAATATACATTTTAGTTATTAAAGAAGAACCTATGATTTCCCATATTGAGATCTACATGAAGACCTAAGCACTTACTTAATATGCAGGATTAAAAAACTAATGAAATTTCCTCTACAAAATGGGCTGGAATGATGGCTCTATATTTAAGAGCACTTGATGTTCTTGCAGAGGACCTGAATTTCATTCCTAGCACCCACATTGAACAATTCATAACTGCCAATAACTCCAGTTCAAGGGGATCCAATGCCCTCTCCTGATATCCATGAATACCTGAACAAATGTGGCAGATACTCACTCACAGAGACATATACATGTACACATGAATAAAAACAAGTATTTTTAAAAATGAATATAAAATCAATCCATTAAAGAAATAATGATATAAACTCTAAAGACCATCTTTTGGAAAATAGATGAAAAAGATGTATCTGGATAAACATAAATTTCAAAAAAATTAGAAGAAACTACTGAATAAAGTCATACATGTATTTTGTTCTAGTAGATTACTCATTAATTTGGGGCTTCATGAGTTCATTCCTAATTTCTTTCTTATATATTGTACATAACATGTATATACATATACATACCTTTACACGTACAATATATCTGTACATTTATGAATATGTTTATATTTATATATATATTTAATATGTTAGTAAGAAGAGCTTTACCAAGGCAGCTGAGTATCTCCTTTTCAATTAGTTTTTTTTCTTAGTTTTAAATACATGATATTGGTTAAGTTTGACTAATTGTAGTAACTTTGTATATGGCTTTTACATAACTTTTCATTTTGGTTAAACAGAGAGTGAGTGACTTTGGAACATCCAACTTTAAATGAGATGTCTCCATCACATCTCTCCCCTTAGTACTCAGGTAACCCTGTGAAAGAGGAGACATCTCCCTTATCTAGCCACCCTTCTGTGTTCTAACTGTTCTCCATTCACTATCATCCCTCTCTACTTTCATATCTTCCTTCTCTCAAAGCATCTACCTCCCAGGGGCCCCTTTCTAACATTCTGACCTCTACAAGGAGTCTATGTTGTGTATCTGAGAGAGAAAATATAATTTTTCCCTGTGCCTTGGGTGCCTAACTCAGTATACCTTTTTCCCATTGTCATCTGTTAATCTGCAAACTTTATAACCTCATTTTTCTTTACATCTGAATAAAATTCTGTTGTGTATTTGCACCACATTTTCATCATGAGTTGTTAGCCGAGGAGATAGCAGAAGGCTCCCAAACAATCTAGGCTCTTGGCATTCCTCCTTGATGCCCACCAGAATTAGATGACAGAACATATTGCTAAAGACATTATATATGCTATTTACAAGATATAGCAACATCAGGAAGAGAGCTGGAAGTTTCCTCCATATGAGCTAATTTCCCAGCACTGAAATGTGCTTTGAAGGCTGCTAGGGGAGGGATAAAGCACCATTGGTCTTATCTACATGTGATCCCAGTGAACTATGATATCAACCATCTACACAAGATGTGCCCACTTTTGCAATTGTGGCACAATTGTTATAGAGATAATCAAAGGCCTACTATTGATTGGAAATTGAGGCCTAACTACAGGATGAAATCCAAACCTGAGACTGTAAAGCAACTCAAAATTCCATGAGGTGAGATCATAGGCCAAAAGAACAAATTTAATTCTGCTGTTTAACTAAATACATGTGTGTGTATCTATCTATCTATCTATCTATCTATCTATCTATCTATCTATCTATCTATCTAT
>CABHPH010149389.1:13477-41195 GCA_902168325.1 Peromyscus nudipes
TATCTATCTATCTATCTATCTATCTATCTATCTATCTATCTATCTATTTATACATATGCATATTTGTATAAATATGTATGCTACACATAGACAATTGTCACTCTAAGCCTTAAGCAGAAAAGACTCTTTCAAGTGAAATGTGATAAAAGAAGAGACTTGTGGCTTTAAAATGATCTAAGAATGAATTGTTGAGTGTTCAGCCTTAAACAAACTTTTTAACCATCTCTTCAAAAGCACAAAGAATGTTGCAGAAAATGAGGCATTAACAATTGTAGAGCCAGAAGACAGTGAGAAGGGGTACAAATGCCATCTTTTGGCAATATAAACCATTGTCTTCACAAATTGACAGCATTTATGTATGCCTACATTAGGTCTACATAAGAATGGACCCATCAATAGGCAGGTCTAGGAAGAAGAGGGGGTATCTCAACCAAATTTCTCAATGCTGAAATATTGCTTCTAAGAGATTCAAGAAGAGGAATTGTAGTTGGAAGTTTTTCTGTGTCTCACCTGGTCCACAGGTGCTCAGACCCAAGTAAACACACAGAGGCTTATATTGATTAAAACTGCTTGGCCATTAGCTCAGGCTTACTATTGACTAGCTCTAACACTTAAACTCAGCCCATTTCGGTTAATCTATATGTTGCCATGTGTTCTATAGCTTTACTTGTGTGCTATTACATGCTGCTCCCTGGATGGTGGGCTAGTGTCTCCTGACTCAGCCTTCCTCTTCCCAGAATTCTCCTTGCCTGCTTATCCTGCCTCTACTTCCTGCCTGGCTACTGGCCAATCAGCATTTTATTTATCAACCAATCAGAGCAACACATATTCACAGCATATACAACATCCCATAGCAAGGAATCACTACTTTCAGTTGTGTACTCAATGGATTTGAGCTAGATCTGACCTGAAAGTCTCTTTCCTGCAGTTTCCATGGTTCCAGAAAATATTATGCAAGCTGTCAAGGAAACAAAGCAAATTAAAAGTCCTACTCAGATGCAACACCTATGAGCCACAATCAACAGCATGGCAAGACCTGTATAAATATACAAGAAGTGGCACTCACGTGTTGATGGCCACCAATGTCTGTCTAATTGGACTTAAGACTCATTATTAACAGGGAAAATCATACCTGGTGCTGGAAACCTAGTCAGATCCCTGGAGCTTGTGAAGTCATAGACCAAGAACAGCATAATTCTTTACTATCTTCCAAAGTTTACCTTTATACCTACACAAAAGTTTAGTTACCACCCTTTATTGAAGAGACTCTGTACAGAAAATGGAAACCATCACAGAAAAGCATTGAACACAATACAGAATTTAATAGGCTGAGTCTAGCCCCAAAGTATACTTCTGCATCACAGCTCCTGCATTTCTGGTTCAGGAATCATCACAGAAGAAGGGACAGAATGGTTGTAGGAACCAGAATAGCAGGAAGTGAAATAGTTTCTCATAGAAATGACAGCATAAACAAGACCATAACTATGGTAGTATTATGGCCATGCTAATGTGTAATGGGGAAATTATGTGGGGTCCCACTTATAGACAAAAAACTAGAGGCAACTAATAACTTCTGGGAGAAAAAGAATTAACCTCTCCCAGAGATGAGGCCCTCCTTTTGTTGTCCAATTCAGAATAATCAGCCTTGAAACCATATATATATAAACCATCAGACTCAGCAAGTTTTAGTTCTATTTGTGCATATGCATACATATATAGAGATAATAGTATATAACAATAATAATAGAATAAATGAAGATATGGTGATATTTTATTTGTGCTGAAATGTGATTTTATGTTTATGTTAATAAATAAAGTTGCCTGGGGATCAGAGCTAAGAGTAAGTCATTTAGCAGAAGTCCGGCGGTGGTGGCACATGCCCTTAATCCGATCACATGGCAGGCAGAATCTCTGTGTGTTCAAGGACACAGCGAAGCAATGACCTGAACCTTTAATCTCAGTACAAACCATAGAGACCTGGATGTCTGTATAGACAGGCAGTGATGAGGAAGTCAAGTAGTTGGGTTTAGAACCAATGAGAAGGCAGAACAGAAAGGCAATAAAAAAACAGGACACAGGAAGAAGGTCTCTCTCTCAGGGGAAGGACAGCAATGAGTGGTAAGCTAAAGGCTCTGATCTCCTGGGCTTTTAACTCTTTATTTGGCTCTGTGTTTCTTATTTAATAAGACCGTTTAGAATTACATCTACATGGAGAGCCTATTAACTTGGTAGTTAGCGATAGAGGAAGGTTCTAGGGAGGGTGCTGGGGGGTGCTGGAGTGAAGAAAGGGAGGAGAAATGGTGTAATTCTGTTACAATTAAAACATTTCAATTTTAAAATAAATATAAACTAGATGGGTCACAAAGCAAAATCAAAGTCATGATTCTGCAAAAAAGACGGACGGAGAGGAAGGACTGGCTTGATATTGGTAGGAGGGAGATCAAAGAGGATGGAGAGAGTGAGAGGAGATAGCAACCAGCATTTTTATATATAGTTGGGTCTATAAACATATATATCATAACATCAATAAATACACTTAAATAAATTACATTAATGTATTAAAATGAAGTTAGTTCAATACATTAAAACTATATTTGAAAAGTAAACATAAATTGAGGCAAAGCTGAGCTTTGTGGGCCTCCTCTTTATGCTCACTTTAATCAATAGGCAACCACTATTAATCCCCTTTTATAGACACATCTGGGGGCAGATGCATTAAGCCTATTCCACTGCACACTGACATCAGCAATCTCCAACACAAACATCTAGACCCTGAGACTCCAAGCCCACAGCAACAGCAGGCCAGCAATAACACCAGGCCTAGCTTTGACAAGGTTCTTATGAACTCAGCCAGTAAGCATGCCCCTGTCTGGCAGCTCTGGGTTTGCCATCACTGTCCAAGCATGACTGAATCTAGTGGAGAGTTATCTGGCTTGTGAAATCACAAAATGTATTTACCCACAACTAACCCAAGCCAAATGGTGTCTAAATACTCTAGCAACAAGCCTATCCACCAAACATGCCAGATAGCCCTCCCAGAATCTATGGGTAGTCATCTAGGTGGACATCACATAATAACAAAAATACTGCTGACAGTTGTGTTTTCAGTGTGTCAGCTGAGTAGATGTTGATTTCAGTATTAACTGTCAAATGGACAGACTCTAGAATCACCCTGGAGATGAGCCTTTTAACTTGCCTATGAGGGGTTGTATTGTTTATTTTGATTGAGGAGGGAAGGCTTACCCACTGTGCTCAGTGCCTTTTTCCTAGCTGAGATTGTAGACTGTGTAAATGGAGAAAGGTAGCTGAAGAGCAATGTGTATTCTTTGTTTTGTAGTTCCTGATTGTGGAGGCATGCGACCAGCTGCTTTATACTCTTAACTTCTTGGCTGCCTCACCATTATGGACTATAATAAGATCCTTTTTCCTTGATTTGCTTTAGTCAGAGTGTATATCCATTGACATATAAATGGATAGTATACACATACAAAATAGTGCTTGAGTACACTAACCTCTATGAAAATTTAAAGCAAAACTAAAATGAGTTATCACCCAGTAGTTTATTTATTAAACAACCAAAAATAGCTAGTGCTGGAAATATTGTAGACAATTTGGAACATGCTTAACTTTTTGTGAGAATATAAGTGGTACTGTACATATTGAAAAGTGTGTAGGTTCCTCAAAAATTGAACATGGCTTCATTAAATATTAGAAGAAATTTAAACTAGTACTTAGTTTCTTTAGTATATTTAATTCCTCAATTTAGATGATACTTAACAGAAGAACCTAATCTTTCTGGTTTTTTCATAATTCAAATTTCAACTTAAGTTTTTGACTCGCATGATTCAAGCATTAATGAATAAATTTAAAATTATGATATGCTTAGGAATACATCTCTGAAATATGCAGCAAATATATTACAAACACATTAAATAGGGATTTTGCTGTCAAAGAAAAATCCAAGATTGTGATGATATGGAGAGAGAGCCATTCCAAGTTTACTGGAGGAATCAAGATATCTGCTTTATGTTTTCAGACTGCAAATAGCAATGAAAAAAAAAAACCACACTCAAATTTGGAAGTTCAAAAAGTAAATTAGAAAACCAGATGTGAGGGGTGACATTTGGGTCCACAGCAGTGTGATTATCAAAGCTCGTGGTGTCAAGTCTGCAGGCGTTACCAGTCAGCAGGAAAAGGTTGTAGGAGCTTTCTGCAAGTGCAGTATAGTTATGTGAGCACAGAATCTTATGAGTAATTGAAGCCACACTCACAGTCTCCTAAAAATATGTAGGTATCCAGTCACTCTGAAGATTAGCCTATGGCAGAGAGTCTAGCTGACATGCCATGGTTATTAATGGCACTAATAAAAGAAAAGCCAAGCAGCTTTTCTTTACAATGGTTGAGCAGGAAAGGCAACTGAGCATGATCTCTCCTTTGGCAAAGAAAAAGATGTCTCATATTTTGCTTCTTTCGTTGTTTCTGGGGGAGGAAAGTTGAAATTGATTTTATTTGTGACTGGAAGATGGTTCTCATTGTAACAGAGTATTGGAAGGATAAAAAGAAATTGAAGATTTGCTTCCATAACATTTGCTTTTGTTGTTTGTCATAAGACATTATTCAAAAAGTGTGTACTTTTGAAAAATATTAACCCTAAACCAGTCAGCCAAAACCACTCACATTTCAGTACACACACACATAGGCAGCATGGTGTGTCTCTAAAATATGAGCTGAAATAATTTACAATGGTCCAGTGTATTCATTCTTTCTCTCTGTAAACCAAAGAGTGGTTTCTGAAATTATTTGTAGAAATTTAGATAAATTACTTAACATTTATGAGCCTTCATTTCTCAGTTGATTTTGGAGTGTTGCCCACTGAATAAAGTTGTATTGAGCATTGCATAAACAAACAAACTTGTCACATAGAACTTGTCCATTTAAAAGAAAAGCCTTATAATTACAATTACTTCAATGAAATGCATGCAAAGGGAGAGGAAGAGAGGTAGTCTGGGAGAGGGAGGAGGAGGAAATGTGAACACAGGGAAAGAAGGAGCAACCCAAAAAAAACCCAGGATATCCCACTTTTCCCAACCGCCATTTTGTGATGAGTAGGAATACGATTTCTGACACTTATTTTTTTTAAATTAAGAAATTTTTTTTATTCATTTTACATACCAACCACAGTTTCCCCCTCTCTTCCCTTCTCCCACCCCCTCCCAAGCCTTCTCCCTCAACCCACCCCCCATTCCCTTCCTCCTACAAGGTAAGGCCTCCCATGAGGAGTCAGCAGAGGGATTCTATGAGCCAGGGGCATCAAGATCATGATGGGGAAATCTAGAAAAACAACCAAACCAAGCTAGTGGAAACTCATGAACTTTAGACCAACAGCTGTAGAAGAACCTCCATTGGACTGGACTAGGCCCTCTGCATAAGTGAGACAGTTGTGTAGCTTGATCTGCTTAAGGGCCCCCCTTGGCAGTAGGATCAGGATCCATCCCTGGTACATGAGCAGGCTTGCTGACACTTTTTTTTCACCATGAGGTTTATTTCAACAGAGTTTCTTGAGGGGAAAATGTCATCTGGGTATGAGGAGAAGCAGAAGTAAACACATGAGGACTCCACATGAAACCAACTTTATAGCATCAACACATGTGGTCACGGGACAAATGTTTTCCACAGCAGGAAAATGTGTTTGAACAGCCATATCGATATAGCTTCAGACCTCCAGAGGCATTTACTCTTAGGCAGTCATAGCCTACTTAATTCCCCTATTGACATCAATCTCTAGCCATGAAGCTAAAGCCAAAATCAATTATTTGTGAGAAAAAGATCTCTGTAAACTTGGACTCTAAACACATCTTTGTGTAATAGGGTATAGATCAAGAACCCAAAAGGAAACAAGACTGAGTTCAAATTACACCAACATTATAGAGGAAAATGTTTTCCTTTGCTTAAAATAATGGAATCTCAGATGTGTTTTGAATGAGAAAATTAAGCCTATGAACCAGCAGCATGAGTCTTGCAGTGCAGGGATTAAGATAAACTCTTCCCTTTCAGTTGTTTTAAAGGCAGACCAGGTGTGACAGTGTGAAACTGGAAAGCTGGACTTCTCTCTGTAGCAATGCCTTTCCATCCCAAGCTTTTGTTTGACAGATATTCTTCAGTTTGAACACAAGTCCACTTCCATTAATTACAGCTCACATCTACCATCCAGGAGCCTTTTCAGCCTCCCTCTTGCCATGGAAACCTGAAGTACTGAAGACCTCCTTTCATAGTTTGAATTACCCTCTCATGCTTTAATAAACAGATGGTTTCTGTGTCTTATTTACAAAGTTCTTTAGTCATTTTTCCTTATTTATTTTCTTTAGGAATTAACAATATCAGTTAGACATTTACTATTTCCAAGAAATATTTTAGCTAAGTGTGGGAGCATTTGGTATCAATCTAATGTTACATCAGCGTAGACAAGAAGTTTGCCAGCTGTTCTGACAGCATGTGTCACAGTGCGCTTTTTACAACCCCCAGTTATAAGTGTCTCACCACTGTTTACTAGCATTCCTAAAAGAGTCTATGTCTATATCTAAACGAGTTTTTCCATTGAGAAGTTGGGGCCTGATGAGAGGGCTCAGTGAGTAAAAGCACTTGCCTCCAAGCTTGATGTTCCAAGTTCAGTCTCTGGAAATCATATAGTGGTAGGATACAACTGAACTCTCAAGCTATTTTCTGTGCCACTCTTGGACATACACACACACACATACACACACACACACACACACACACACACACACACACGCATACACACATGCACACACACAAACCAATTTATCAAGAAAGTAAAATTAAAATGAAAGCAACCTTAATGGGTGAGTTTGAACATATTATGGATAGAAATTAAATAATCTGTACATTTAGACTGTTTAGACAGTTGAAAAGATATCTGAAGGGAGAAGATAAGATAAGGGAGAACTGTGTCAGGAAAGCAGAGAGGAATATTTGGAGGGAGGAAAGAAACTAAGCAGAAGAGGCAGAAGAAGAAGGGCAGTTGGGAAATGGGGGTGAATTAGAACAAAATATAATCACACACACACACACACACACACACACACACACACACACATTTGACACTGAAATTCAGTACCCCGAGGAAGACTTAAAATAAATAAATAAATAATCCATCTAAAGAAAATGGAAAGAAATAAATCAACAGAGCCACAGTAACTCAAATGATAATTTTCTCAAATATCCATAATTAGAATTAAAGAAAGAAAGGTAAAAGAGGAGACAGAATATATTTAAAAGAAAAATGTTCAAATACTTTGAAAATAAAATGGGAACTATTAGCTTAATGCACTAAGGCACTTGGTGACTCCAAAGCAGAACGTATACAAAGAATGCTATAGTCAACCAGACCACAGTGGAGGAAAAGCACTCAACAGGAAAGATAAAGAGAAACGCTTAAAAACATTTGGTCATATTTTCTTTTGCTCTTATCCCCTGTGCCTTTGGGGTATTATCCAAAATCTCTTACTCATTACAATGTCCTGAAACATCTCCCAATGCTTAGATATAGAAGAGTCACTGTTTAACTTTTTAATCCATTGGAGCTGATTTGTAAATGGTGATAAAGTTTGAGTCATCAGCTGTGGACATTCCATTTACTCTGCATCATTTATGGAAATGATGTCATTGCTACAATGGTATTCAACCACTTTCCTGAGAGTGTGTTTCCTGTGCCTGTGAGTTTCCTCTTGGGGTCTCTGCTCTGTTCCCTCAGTTTATACATTCACTTTTAATCCTAACACTGCTGTTTTGTTACTACAGTTTTATAACATTCTTTGAAATGGGTTATATAATGAATGCTTCTTGTCATTTTTGCTCAAGATGACTACAGATATGAAGAAGTCCTGTGATTCTAAAAAAATTTAGGATTGTAATTTTCTGTTTTAAAATAAATGATCTTTTAAGGAGCATTGAATCTGTAAATTACTTTATTGCTTTAAGTAGTCTGGACATTTTCATCATGGATGGTCTCAATCTAATTCATGAACATGGGAAGAACTTCCATTTGATGTTTATTTGCTTATCCTTTTTTGTCTTCAATTTCTTTCTTAGGTTTTTAACAATTTTCATTGTAGAGATATTTTACTTCCTTACTTAAATGTATTTGTAAATAATTTATTTTGTGTAGCTGTTACTTGAAACATCTATTATTGGCATGTAACATTGCTACAGATTTTGTTACATTGATTTTTGCAACCTATACTTTGCTGACTTTCTTGTTAGTTCTAATATGGTTGTTTACTGTTATTTTGAGGTTTTATTGCCCTCTCTGAGGTATGTCATCTGAAACCAATAATAACTCAAATTGTGTTCTAATGTTGATACTCTTGTTTTTTTCTGTTTGTTGATTGCCCTAACTGGGGCTTCCAGAACAATACCAGAGAGGAGGCATGGAGGTGAGCACCCTTCTTGCACTCTACATTTGCTAAGATGTTTGCTTTTAATTTTCGATATAAGAACTATATTGTCTTAGGGTCTATTCCTATTATAATTAATTTTAATTTTGTGTTGTATTAAATTATGTAAAACTTAACTTGCATCTTTCAGAAAATGGAAATGAAAGTGATTTAGCCTAGGGTAATTTGGCAAGTCCAATGGAGTCTTTACTGTGAGGTATTTAACATAGTCTCTGGTACATGGTAACTCTTCTATAATTGGCTGAAAATATCTGTTACTAGAGGTCAACCATTAATCTCTCAGAATAAATAGCAACTTGAACTTGGGAGGTGGTTTAAGCCTTTGTTGCTGCCTGGGGACAGGTAGTGAGGAAAGAATTCTTCACCTGCACGTGTCTCACTTAGTTCTCAAATGCAATGTATTTCTGCTTGTGTAGTTTTTTTTAAATCAATGCCCTTTGTGTAATCAAGTAAGACTGTGTTAAGCCACATTGATTCATGACACTTCAAATAAGTTGGATGCCTAGAATCTGTACATATGCCTATATATTGCTTCAGAAAAAAAGATTTTATTTTAAAAATCTTTTTGGTATGAAGAAGTTTATGGATAAGGAAAAAAACAGATTAATTTTCTTTTGTTGGTAACTTTAATCATGCAGTAAATTTGGTAAGTAGCAAAGTGAAAATAATCAATGTTTTGTTGTGTTTACACTGTTTTCCTCCTATGATTATTATCAAGGAAAAAGAGAAGCTGTCCAGGATGACAGCTACCTTCAGTCTCAGCCCTAGAGGGACTGAGACCAGAGAATTGCAGTACAAGGCCAACCTGAGTCACATAATTGGGAATGGGAGAGCACTATTAACTAACTCACCAAACAAACAAAATAATGAGAAATACAAACAAGCTACCCAGATATAATAAACAATATCTTCTTTTAATCAACTGTCGGATATTTTACTTTGGGAACATTGATCCCATTGCTCTTAGAGCCTATTAAACCCAAGCCGTAAGAGCTTCATAATGCTAGAACCAGGGAAGCAGCACTTCAAAAAACAATCTTTTTCTGAGGGACAAATATATCGTGTTCTTTCCTACAAACAGATAAAGCCCAAATTGTTATGTGTCTAGAAATTCACATTGGTCTTGCACAAAAGATGGACGTGTGTATTGCACCTAGCTGCGGGGGAAGGAGGCCCAACAGGAGCAAATTCCTCTACACTGGTGGATCCCCGCGGAGACACAGACTGAAGGGAAAACTGCCTTCAGATTAGCACAGCAGGGGCTGCATGTGGTACCCTGAAAGCTCCACAAAGTATTTTTCTATCTATTGTTGGCAATAGACTGCGCAGCCATTTTCTTCTAGTTTATAAGGACATTCACTTTCCAAAAATTACATGCGCAAGTTATATCATAGATTTTAATGTTAAAAGCACACTAAATATTCAGATCTTCAAACAACATGGGTCATAGCAATTTATGTCATAGAGAAATTTGGGGAGCATTTAAATAAAATATAACATTTTAATTTTATTTTTGAGATTATAATGTAATGACATCATTTCCTCTTCCATTTCTCCCTCCCTGCCTCCTGTGTAACTCTTTTTGCTCTCTTTCAAATTCCTAAATATAACCTGCTTAGTTTGTGTGTTTTTATTTACAAAGAAAATTTTGAAATTCTTTTAGATCTTATGTACTTACATGTGCTTAATGTACTTACTGCATATACAAAACAGTTTTGCACACCTGGACTGAGCTGCTTTCTTCTCTCTCTCTCTCTCTCTCTCTCTCTCTCTCTCTCTCTCTCTCTCTCTCTCTCTCTCTCTGATGTTGTTTTTAATCTCTCAATGTTCTTCCATTGTCTTTGTTTTATGAGTTTTCCTTACATTTTCAGAAACTCAAAATTAATGAGTAGCTCCACAGCATTTCACTCTGTGAGTTAGTATGACTGAATCATTGTGTTCTTGGACACAGTGTTGTAGAAAGGTGAAGTTTGTGGTTAGTCATTTATGTGACTAAAGAGAGACTGCCACATTTAGTTCTTAGTGACTAGCATGGTAAAGAATTGTCATCATATAGCTCTCAATATTATATTCTTAAACTCCTACATACTAATATAATGAGTCTTTTTTATTATTGATATGAGATAAATGGAAACATTATTTCTTACTGATTTTTTTTCTTTTTTTTTTACCTGCCTACACAAAGTTCTATTTTGGAAAGGAGATTTTTCTCTGTCAATTCTGTATGCTTTAGTTGCTAAATTGGCTTATGGAACTATGGTACAGCAACAGGAACAGATTTTGGTACAAGTGTGACATCCACATATTTGCTGGAGGAACTTTGGGTCTGATGTTGAAAACATGGTGATTGACACAATAAACCCCCACTGAGGAGTGGATGGGTGGTGGGATGGGGAAGAAGAAGAGGGGCCAGAAGAAGGGGAGGGAGGGGGAGCTGGGAATAGTATGTAAAATGAAAAAAAATTTCAAATAAAAGATGTTGTGTTTCTGTCCTTTTAAGAAAGATTTGACTTTTTGAAGAATTTACACAGAGGCAGGATATATAGTTACATTTCTACAACATCTGAACTGTTCTATCCCCTGTTTAGAGTAAGAATACATTTCAACATTTCATCAGTTAAGATTCCCCCATTGCCTAGCATATATATATATATATATAGATTAGATTATGTACATAAAAGCATACATGTAAAACAATCTATATATATATATATATATTCTAATGAATAAATACAAAAGCACATACATAGGAAACAATATGTATGTATGTATATGCTCTAGAGTATATATACAATAGCATATATGTAGAAAACAATTAATCTGTCTCACTTTTGAATTTAATGAATACTTTTTCTCAAGTCTAAGCAATTATGTTCAATTTATTTCGTTAACACATTACTGTTTTATCTATTTATTTTTTGTATTTAATATGGGAATTTTGCAGTTACTGTAATATGAAATCTCTGTTTATAGTTTTGTTTTGTATTTTGTTCTCAGATTTTAGTTTGAAACCCCTAGAGTTATACTGTTTTATGTAGCAAATTGTAAGATATACCATCTTTATTTAAATATACCAAATATCACTTGTTTTTAAATTTCTATAAAGTTACATGTCTGAATTTACTTTGGCTTATATAACAGAATTCCTGCATGAGATGTAATGAATGGAAATAATTTCTTATTATACTGGAGGCTGGAGAGTCTATGATTAATTTGCAAACAGGTTCTGTGTCTGTTGAGGTCTGCTTTTTGCTAAAAACTCAGACTGCCACCATGAAATGTATCCATTGTCTTCTTGAATTTAGAGTAAGCAAAGATGTTTTTAGGTAGAAATCAAAATTCTCTAATTACCAAGGAAACATATAATATATTATATATTGTATTTAACCAATTTATTTATCTTTTCTTTCAAATTGTGCTGCCATTGCCCTAATATTCTTTAAAAGAGAGAATGATGGAAAAGTAAAGCATAGTTTGAGTAGATACTGTTGTACAAACAAACACAAAATAATAAAAATCTCAATGTAGTTAATTATCTAAAATATTTACCTATAAAAGCCTTGTAGTAGTCAAGCATAGTGGCTAGCAGCTCATATCTATAATCCCATCATTCAGGAGACTGGGACAAATGGATCTCCATGGGTCAAGACTGCCTAGGATTGTAGATGTAATTCTGAATGGTCTTATTAAATAAGAAACACAGAGCCAAATGAGAGTTAAAAGCCCGAGATCAAGCAGCAGCCAAGAGCTAAGACCAAGACCGCCTTCTTGCCCCTCGCTGTCGCTGTCGTCCTTCTCCTTAGAAAGAGAGCTACTTCCTGTGTGTCTGTCTTTTTATTGACTTTCTGTTCTGCCTTCTCATTGGTTCTAAACACAATCACATGACTTCTTCATCATTGCCTGTCTATACAGACCTCCAGGTCTCTACGGTTGGTACTTGGATTAAAGGCATGTGTCACCAAGCTGGCTGTGTCCTTGAACACACAGACTTTGCCTGCCATGTGATGGGATTAAGGGCGTGTGCGACCACTGCCAGACTTCTGCTAAATGGCTTGCTATTAACTCTGACCCCCAGGCAACTTTATTTATTAACATAAAAATAAAATCACATTTCAGCACAAATAAAATATCACCATATAGGATTCTACACTATGTATGTCTTTCTAAAACTACAAAGAAAAGAAAAAGACAATAAATCACATCAAATAAAAATAAAAAATAAACAAAGATAATGAGAAAAGTCTTCTAAAATAATGTTCCTAAAAATTTTATTTAAATTGTGCAGTTCAAGCAAAAAGGAGTGGGGGCAGGCTACCAACGGATAATAGAAGTAATTGTTTGTTTTTCTTGTTCCTGTGATAAAGTACATGGTGGGAAGCAACTTAAGGGAAGAAACATATATTTTGGCTCCCAATTTGAGGGCATAATCCGTTATAGGGAGGCAGTATGATGGTGAGATCGGCTGTCTTTATGTCTGCAGTGGTGTGGGAAGGGTTACATGTCCATTGGACAGAAGCAGAGAGAAACAAATGCAGCTGCTCAAATCCTCTCTTTAGTGAGTCCAGGACCTCAGTCCAAGGGATGGTGCCATCCACCTTAGGGTGGATCTGCTCTCCCCAGTTAAACTTCTCTGTAAGTGTTTCCTCGGTGAATCTAGACACAGTAATATTAACACTGAAGATTAACAATCACAGTGAATGGGCTGAATTTGTGATATTTATTGAACATTTCCAGAAACCAGCTGCTGGTACAAGTAGCAATGCAGTCTAAATTCAAAAGTGAGTTCAGTGAAGAAATGCAATGCATTTTACCTGATTTTATACTTTTAATATTCTAGCTAAGTTAAAATAAATATATAGTGTTAATCCTTGGAAAATGATTACCTCAAATAAATAAATGTATTAATAAAATAAGTTTAGTGAGAGGATATTTGTCTTTTGAGTACATAGAAGTTTAATTTTTTTCTGCAAAGGAACACAGTAAAGTTTTAGTAGTAATGGATAAAATATTTTTCTTGTTTGGGTTGATGATTTAAGCTACTGATCTAACATTTAAAAAATATGGACCTTTACAGAATGTAAAACACATAAGAAGAAAATTCCATGTCATTTTAATTCCTTAAAAAAATAATATGACTGTTAGCAAAATCACACCAAAAATATAACAATATCACCTTAGATTAATTTTTATCAGATAATATTGAGAATTTATTTTTATCAAATATTATGATAAAATTACTTTTAGTTTTTCTAGAACCACATTGCCAAGCAGTACAAATCTAGTACAAAGATTAAAACAGCAGCAAAAAGTTATTTAATAAATCTATGAAAAATTTTATGTACATTATATGCTATAGTCACAAATATCAAAGAAAATTAAATTATTTCATAATAAATTTATTCTCCTGTATTAAACTTGAAAGTCAAATTTGATCTAAAACTTCTGGATAAATCTGTTGTTAATAACCTATCTCACTGAGACTAGTCTATAAAATACAACTAGTACTGTTTTTAAATTTTAATTTAATTTTACAATTGATACTATTTTAGATCAAAATATAATTATACTATTTTTTTCAATTCTCTCCATCTAACAGTTCCCATGCCTCCCCATCATTTCATACCAAAATAATGATATCTTTCTTCAGATTACCTATGGTGTTGCCTGTATGTGTACATTTTTATGGCTGACCACTTAAGATTGGAAAATGAATTAAGAAAAATTTCCTGGGGAAGACGATCTCTCTCTCAGCAGTTACTAATTTCTTGTAGCTTCCCTCTAGGGATGGGGCCCTATGATATCCTACCCCCATCATGTTGGCATGTAAATGGGTATTGTCAAGTTAGATCATGTGGAGGCAAACACTGTTACATTTCTAGAGTGTAGCTTCCCTGTCATATCTAGAGCATTACTACTTTTTAAAAATCCCTATCACCTAGAGGCATTAGTGTAGTTATTTGGGTCTTGAATAAATTTTCTTGGTGCCAAAGAGACAAAGTATTTTTACAAATAGTATTTTACAAATAAATAATTTGTAAAATTTTCATAATAAACTCCATATAATCTTTATATCATGTTCTTTTCCCTTTGTACTGACTTCTCTGACTCAGAGAAATTTGTGAGGATGATTGCATATATTTGGGACAATTTATTGAGTACATGCCATAAGGTAAGAGTCAAATAAATCAAACAGAAAACCATTCAGTTTTCTTCAGCACTCCTCAAGCCTTTAAGTCATTAGTCTTCAAATTACTGATATTCTCTGATGGTCTATGCAAGGATGACCTTTTATATTTTCTATACACACTTTTTCAGTCTAAATGACAGTTCCCATAAATATACTTGTGTGTATTGGGAAAACCATAATATATAGAGGTGTTGATTTGTACAGGTATATAACATTAAGCTTGATTTTTTTTCTTTGAGATGGGGTTTCTCTGTGTAGTTTTGGTGTCTGTCCTGGATCTCACTCTGTAGACCAGGCTGGCCTCGAACTCACAGAGATCCTTCTGACTCTGCCTCCTGGGTGCTGGGATTAAAGGTGTACGCCACCGCCGCCCGGCCCAAGCTTAAATTTAAACCTATCAGGTGAAACACTTCTATTCATTGATTGACAAACTAAAAGGAGCACTGAAATCTAGAAGAATCCCTTCCATATCGTGGTATTGTATCTCTCATGCCCAAAACATGGAGTAAAAGAACTTCAAAAGGTTCATCTCTGATAAAACTCCTAATTAAGCACTTCCTATAAAGTTTTCTTTACTCACAATTCATTTTAATTTATAGCGAGTATCTTCAAAACATCCTGTAGGAACAGGTCATACTGGATTCCCTGATCCAAACTTATTCATGAGTACTTACAAAACTAGAAATTCAGTCAAGGCAAGTAATTGGGAGAAAGTTTCTACTTGCTTTTGGTAATTGCAACTTCACTCCTGAGGATATGAACTTCCAGCTGTCATGTGCATGTGATTAATTGGATACCTTCCCAGCCATTAAGGAAGCCCCACTATGTTTCTATGTTTCCTGGCAAAAACTGAAGTTAGCTCTACACAACATCTTGGCAAAGATTGCTGGCACACAATAGAAAAACACACACAAATTGGCAAGAAAAAAATACCTTGTGTACAAAACCATTTCCAAAAACAGCAGGTGCAAAGCCAAATTCACCTTACCAGGTCCTTTAATACGCACAAACTTATGTACAAAAATTTAAGTACTTGTCTAACTTAATATTATTTTGGATCTATGTTTAAACTTGTTTTCTTTTTCTAAAAGAGAAAAACATCTTTTTTAGAATTGGTATGCCTAAAATTTCTGTCTATAAGTATGCATATTTATAAGAATATACTTGATACTTCTGTCAACGAATGAATTTATCATATATTTATATATTTAGAAAACTACAGATATTCCTTTTAGGTCCATAAATACTATGTTAATTTTATGTGTCAAGTTGACTGCGTCAGAGAATGCTCAGATACTGAGTCAAGAAGAGCAAGAAGAAATTTCTGTTACCTGATTGGTTTAAGTGAAGCATGAATTTTTTGCTACCTTCAAGCTCAGCCTGAGTCACTGGCACTTCATGGGAGACATACCTGCTAGTTTTCAGATTGCAACTTATATCACAAGCTCTGTTCATTTGCAGACATTCAAACACGGACTAGGGTTATGCATTAGACTCAGCAAGCTGTGCAGCATACTGACTATATGTTTTGATACAGCTCAGCTTCCAAATAATATAAGCTAGTTCCTTAGGAGTCATTTTTTATAGAACATGTGTACAGTTTTTGCATTACTTATAAAGCCCTAATTCACATTTTATGTACTTTTATAATATATATGTATATATTTCTCTCACTTTTCTAAATATTTAATAAAGACTCAATATTGACAATATGGTGGTTCCTCAGAAAATTGGGAATCCATCTACCTCAAGACACAGAAATACCATTCCTGGCTATATATCCTAAGGATGTTCTATTCTACCACAAGGACACTTGCTCAACTGTTCACAGCAGCATTATTCATAATAGCCAGAAGTTGAAAACAGCCTAGATGTCTCTCAACTGAAGAATGGATAAAGAACATGTGGTACATTTATACAATGGAGTATTACTCAGCTGTTAAAAAAACAGCGTTGTGAAATTTTCAGGTGAGTGGATGGAACTAGAAAAAAAATCATCCTCACTGGGGTAACAAAGATCCAGAAAGACTAACATGGTATGTACTCACTTACAAGTGGAAGTAAAGGATAATCTTGCTACTATCCACAGACCCAGAGAGGCTAAGTAACAAAGAGGGCTCAAGAGAAGATGCATGGATCTCCCTTGAAAGGGGAAATAGATTTTGTGGGTGGACTGGGGGCGAGTGGGGATGGCAACCAGAGGGATCAGGTGGTGGGGTGGTGAAGGATAAAGTGAGAGAGTACTGGGAGAGACAAATAGAATTGGGGGTCATTTCAGGGGCAAAGAGGAAACCTAGTGCATTGGAAACTTTCTGGGTCAATGAGGGTGATCTCAGTGAAGACTCCTAGTAATGGGGAATATGAACCCTGAATTAGCCATCTCCCATAACCTGACAAGTCTCCCAGTGGTGGGATTGAGACATCAATCCAGCCACAAAACCTTTGACCTACAATTTCTCCTGCCTGCAAGATGTACTAGGGTAATGTTAGTGCAGAACTTGTGGGGATGGCCAATGACTGGTCCAACTTGAGGCCCATACTGTGACCAGGAGCCCATGCCTAACACTGCCTGGATAGCCAGAAGCCAGAAGCTGGATAGTGCAGAGATCTAGGAAAGAACCAAACATGACTCTCAAAAAAAATAAATAAATAATGAAATGATTCCTAATGATATTCATCTATACTCATAATAGTCATAGACCAGAGCCTAGTATAATCATCATCAGAGAGGCTTCATCTAACAACTGATGGGGGCATATGCAGAGACCAATGGCCAAACATTAAGTGGGACTCTTGGAACGCCATGGAAGAGGGGGAGGAAGGATTAAGAAAGCCAGAAGGTTTGGATAAAACAAGAACATGGCCCACAGAATCAACTAACCTAGGCTCAAAGGGGTTTCCAGAGACTGAACTGACAAGCAGGGAGCCTGCATAGGACTGACCTAGACCCTCTGACATACGTTACAGTTGTGTAGCTTGGTCTTCTTGTGGGACTCCTAGCATTGGGAACCAGGGCTGTCTCTGACTCTTTTGCCTCCTTAGGACCTATTGGGTTGCCTCACCAAGCCTTGGTATGAGGATATGTGCCTATTCTTATAGTTATGCCATGTTTGGTTAGTATCCTGGGAGGCCTGCTATTTGATGCCTAGAAACTACTGACATGAGAATATTGTGCATGTGTATTCTCATGAATGAGATATTGTTTATTTGATTTTTTTCATGGTTTAGGGGGAACACATGCTGTTTTGATAAATCATGAGATTCTTATTCTATCCCATGGGAGTAGCTTTGACAAGCCATTTTCTATCGATCCCCTCTGTTTTTATGCTGTTTACCAAATGTTTTCCAGAAAAAAATTACCTCATTCACTGTAGGTGCTCATATGAGTGGTGTTTCCACATGGTTTATGTAGGAGGTATTGATTTATAGTTTAATATGAAGATAAATTATCTAGATATTAAAGACTTATTCATATTTCAGAAACCTCTTACATTTTTTTCTTTTGATTTATTGTCTGGTGAATTCTGAGAAATAATGTTGTAGTTGGAATTTTCCTACATATCCTAAAATGAATTTTCTTTTAACGCAATCAGGGATCTCAGAGAAGGATGGATTTGCTTCCCATTCATCCCTTGTTCTACTAGTATTCAAATGCAGTTTATTTTGCCTGTCTGATATTGTTTGTATCTTCTTCATAAATATTCTCTCAAGTGGATCTTTAATAATCTCATATAGAAATTGCATTTGTCTTTCAAATATTCTCTTTTCCCATTTTTTGCATTCTCACTTAATTCCAGTAGGTATATCATGCGTGTTACATATTTTTGGCCCAAATCAAATACTGCCTGAAGTTTTTCTTTCAGCTTTCTGTTGTCCACACTGTTGTATCAACCTACTCACTATGATGTGATCGATCATTCTTTGTTTTAAAATCTTATTTTCCTTATTTCAAAGTTCTTTCTTTTCTGAATTCTGATCTCTCCAATAATTTTACTTTTAAAATTCTTATTTATTCTTTCTTTTTGAAAAGTTCGTGTATGAGTTCTGCATTAATATCCTCTCCCTCCCTTCCTCTCCCACCTGCAACTCCTTCAGTGCCCTCTCTCTACTCTCTCTCAAAACCATGGCTTCTGTTGCCTGAAACAACTAAATAAGGCTGGTATGGACTCAGAGACTGAAGCATCAGCACCAATCTTGCATGGAGCTGCTCCAGATCTTCTGCGTATGTTATGGCTGTTAGCTTGGTGTTTTTGTGGGACTCCTAACACTGGGAGTAGGTGTGTCTCTCACTCTTTTGTCTTCTCTTGGGACTCTTCTCCTCCTATTGGATAGTCTTGTCCAGTCTCAATATGAGGGCTTTTGCCTTGTCTTATTGTATCTTGTTTTATCATGTTTGGTTGTTGTACTTTGGAGGCCTGTTCTTTCCTGGAAGGAAACAGAGGTAGAGAGGAGGTGTGGGGAACCTAAGAGGAGTGAAGGCGGGGAAACTGTGGTCAAGATGTATTGTATAAGAGAAGATTTTATTTTTAACAAAAAAATTAATTTTTTGTTGTTTTATATACACATGCGTATACACACATACAGGCTGCTAAGTCAACTGAGTGTTGCTCATATTCATATGCATATGTTTTTCAGGCCACTTAGGTGGCTCATTTCTGGTAAGGACTTAATCTCCTTTTCTCTCGGCCAATAGTTGCATGTGGCTATTTATCTGCCCTGGGACCTTGTGAGAATTCTCCTATCGAGGTTGACCTGTCTGTTGACTGTCATTTTTCAGGTTTAGGCAATCTTATTGTTGAGACTTCATGGGTGTAACTTCCCTGTAATATATAGAAAACATAATCTCATAGTACTTGATCACTCTACCCTCACTACTGGTATGCTTTATTTATTTAGGGTAAAACCAAATAATACTGGTCAAAACCACACACACACACACACACACACACACACACACACACACACAGTGATAAAATGACTCCTAATGATATTCTGCTGTGCTCATAAGTCAATGCCTGTTTAGCTGTCTCCAGAGACGCTTTCTACTTCAGCAGATGGAAACAAGTATAGAAACACAGACAGACATTGCATAGAGAGTGAGAGACCTTGGAACACTCAGCTCTAAAGAGAAATTGTATAAGAGCCAGAGGGTATGGAAGACACCATATAAAGGAGACCCTTTAGGTCAACATGAACAAAACTCATGAATTCACAGAGACTGAGACATCATGCACAGGTCCTGCATGGGTCAGTACCATGTCCTCTGTGTATATATTATGGCTTTCTGTTTAGGATTTTTTAAGTGACTCCCAATTGTGTGAACAAATGATCTCTGACTCTTGTGCCTTTTCTTGGGCTCTCCTCCTTTTGTTGTTTTGTCATATTTAATTTTGATGTGATAGTTTCTGGTTTTTCTTTTATTTTGCTACATTAAAAAAATGAATGGATAGATAGATTAAAGAAAACCTAGCCACTAAAGCAAAGGCTAACAATTGAATTGTCATTTATACCTGATGAGAGAGTGAAAATCAGTTTTCTCTAGTTGAGTGACAACTGGGTATATCAACCATTCCAGGACAGGCCTCATGTTCAGAGATAAGTGACCAACATATAACATATAACAGTTCTTTTGTTTCGTTTGTTTGTTTTGAGTGTGTGTGTGTGTGTGTTTTCATTTGGTTACAGTATGGTGAGGCTTGTTTGTTTAGTTTTGTTATTTTGTTTGTTTGTTTTTTTGTTCTTGTTTTTGTTTTCAGGGTTTTGCTGTATTGGGTTTTTCTTTGTTTTTTTTTGTGGAGAAAGGACTTAAAGTTGGGTGGAGGGGGAGAGGATCTGAAAGGACTTGGGGGACGGCAAGAATATGGTCAAAATATGTTTAAGTTTAAAATTGCTTTAAATGCTAATATATATATGTATATGTGTGTGTATGTACACATATGTATATATGATTTTTTGAAGTTTTCCATTAAGATTTTGTTTCCTTTTTTTCCTACTTACTATAGGAATAAAAAATTGTTTATTCTACACATTGTCAGACTAGAATTTCCTTGCTGATAAACAAGTTAACTTTAATATTTTTTACTCACCTTGAATTTCCAGAATCTGTTTGTCTATTTTCATTCATCCAGAGAAAATTCTCCATTGACAAAATATGCATTTATGTGTTTATTGTTGCATCATGAATATATAAAATACAAGTGCTTGTAATGTTCCTTTTATATATAACTTTCAATTTTTGGCTGTATCTTTTTTGAGAAAACAATGTCTATATAACTTGAAAACAAATATTCAGAAAATACAAATTAAATAGTAGAATATATGATCCTTGAAAGAAGTCAGAGAATTAATGGATTAATATACAGAATGTAACAAAGTTACAAGTAGGAATGTAAGACCAAAAGTATCAAGTAAAAGTAGTCATGACAAGCACTATCTTTTAAATTTTTATTGCTTTCTTGTTATGTGTTTTTCTCACATGATCTTCATCAAAAATGTAATTATGCACTGATTTTACAATTAAGGGTGCTTATAAACTCTCAGAGCTAGAATTTGTAGAATCAGTATTGAAGCAAGATCAAAGCCTAAAGTCAAAGCCACTGTACCTTAGTTATACCGACTCATTATCATTAGGGAACAATTTGACTGGGACAAGTTATCTGTACTTGTGTGTGCAAATACCAAATGAGAATCATAAAAACATCAAGTTATCACAAACTGTGAGAAACTATTGTACAGTATTAGCATACAATAGAAATTGAAGCATTCTGTTATATCAATAAAGTACTTTGTGAACTGATACACTCATTAAATATTATTTAGTGAAAACATTAGAAATACATAATTGAAAAATTGTGTAAACTAAAGACAAATTGATAGAATGATGTTGTCTTTGTCCTTCACTAGGATTTTTGGTAAAATACCGAAGAAAGTCACAATAAGCAGAGGTACATCCATATAGATTTAAATGGAATATGAAAAAAATCCACAGAATTCATATTTGATATTTAATGACACTTTCACTTGTCTTTTTGTTGACTCTTGCAATGATATAAGAAGAATAAAATTACAGAAAGCAGAAGGAAGAGGATCACTGTTAGATTGAGGCCAGCCTGATCACCACAGTGAATTCCCTTTAATTAGAGGCTATAAAGATAGACCCTGACTCAATACAACCAATGAGAATAATCAGTAATTAAATAAATTACCTAAGGTGATTTATTATGTCTTCAGTGTTGCCAGGAGAATTGCATTCCCTGTATCTTTAACCCTTGTTAAGTGTTTCATAACCAAATTGGTATAAGTCCTTCTACTTCTCTTTGAGCAAACTTACTATCTAAAGAACTGGCAATGGTCTTCACAGAAGCATTTTCTATGTAAAACAATATCTCCTATCTCTTGATTTTGCTTCTAGACTTAGAACTATCCTAAAGTCCCAGCAGGCTCCAAAAGATACAGAATTTACCCAGGTGAGCAATATTTCCTCAACATGATCTGAGTTTCCTAATATGCATGAGTAGAAATCAAAAAACGGATGTTTTTGAGGACATTGGTGGGAGGAACATAATATTGAGTCAGGTCATGTTATTAGTATGACCACATTAAGGAAGGTCATACATTTCAAGTACAACTCAGTGAGTTGTAAAACCCTTTAGTGTTTTTGACTAATTGCCTGAAATACAGATCAAAATATATCCTACCATTAGAAAGCAAGGAAAGTTATCTAAAGGTTGTTTTATAAGCTATTATGAGCTGGGCAAATGTAATATACTCATATTAATACAACGTAAGAATATGCTTTCTTTTTAATTAATCTAACAAACAGAGAAAAGGCAGCATGCCCACTGGCATTTCTAAGGATTTTCATATTGTAGATGAGTATCTTATAGTTTCTATTGCTGTGAAGAGACACCACGGCAATGGCAACTCTTACAAAGAAAACATTTATTTCAGGTCCAGCTTAAAATTTCAGAGGTTTAGTCCATTATCATCATGGCAAGGAGCATGGCAGCAAGGAGTATGATAACATGCAGGTGGACATGATGTTGGAAAATTCTATGTCTTGATTCAAAGGCAGCAGGACGTGAACTGTCTCACTGGGCATGGCTTGAGCATATATGAGATCTCAAAGCCCACCTCAACAGTGACATACTTCCTCCAACTAGGCCGTACCTACTTCAAGAAAGCCACACCTCCCAATAGTGTCATGCCCTTTGAGGGCCATTTTCTTTAAAACACAACAGTGAGTATGCCCAAAATTGTTCATGTCTAGTGTTTTAACATTCCACAATATGTACCATAAGCTGTAGCAAAGCGTGTGACAAAATGTAAATGCTATCTTTCCTTCTTGAAATATGAACTGAAATTGAACATGGTCAACAATGTCAGGTATTTTATTGAAAGATGAGAAACATGATAATGATTTAAAGTTCTATCCATTTCTCTGAAAATGTTGTTATTTCATTTTCAATATTTTGATTAACATTTATGAATTGAGGCATTTTCACACATGTATATAATATATTTTGTATCATATTCATCTCTATTACCCTCTCTTTTCCCACCTCATTTCAGTTAACTTTCTTCTACCTGACTATTCTACTTTTTGTTGTTGTTATTGATATCACATTTTTAAAACATTTTTAAATTTTGAAGACTATATGAATAGGAATCACATGTAAACACAAAACCAGAAGCCAAACATAATGTATATGTAGGAAACTGTAAGGTTAAAAAACAAAATAAACAAACAATAATAAAAACATGCTCTGATGAAACACTATGAGACAAAGAGCCTCCAAAGATGCCATTGATTTCATTTTATGTTGGCCACGTACTGCTGGGGTAGGACCTGTCATTGAGAGTGTTTTCTCACCCCTATGAGACTTCTTTGGAGGAGAGAACTAATTTTTTATTTGTGAGTGGTCATCAACTGGAGATAGCTCCTGGGTTGGTATATATGTTTCTTGTGTGTTCTTTGGCTCCTATGTTCTATTTGCTTTGTCCTATTCTGATTTGTTTGTTTTTGTTTTAACTTATTTTACTTTATCATTATCCTTGAGATGCCTGTTTTTTAAGAATGGGGGGGAGTGGCTAGAATCTCCGAGAAGTTGGGGGAGGAGAAACAATAAACATAATTTATTGCATGAAATAAAATCTATTTTCAATAAAATAAGAAGAGATTATAATTACATAATTTCCCCCTTTCCTTTCCTTTCACATTCTATGTTGTATTTTTTTTATTTTATTTATTTTTTTTTTGTCTATGGCTCACTTGGGTGTGTACAGGATCACGAATGAGGGTATGTTTACTGGAGCCTGGGGTCCTTTACCAGTACATTGCTGAAGAAAATGTCTCTCTTCCTCTTAATAACCACTAACTACATATAGATCATGCTCCCTCCATGACATAGAACTGGTGGATCCAATTGTGTGCTTATCCCATACAAGTAATTACAGCATTCAAGAGTCTAAGAACTCCATAATATGAACAAGACAGTGTGCCTCACTACTCCCCAGTGTCTTCCAGTTCTATGCTTTCTGAATCTTGTTCTTCCATGTTCCCAGATTCTTGAAGAGGTGATTCAGGTATCCTGTTTACATCCCAACTATCATTTCCTCTCAGTACTGAAACAGTTGAGTCTCCAGAGTCACTGCTGACCACTGCACAAAGAAGCTTTTCTGTCCAAAGCTGATAGTCGCCTTTATTTGCTTGTTGTCTTCCCTCATCCTTCATTGGCTCCTAGAATTTCATTTCATTCTGATGGATGATTGACATTGCAGTGTGTGTGTGTGTGTGTGTGTGTGTGTGTGTGTATGTGTGTGTGTTACATTTTCCTTATGTCTTCATCTGTTGATAGACATCTATCTAGGCTGACACCATTTCCTAGATTCTGTGAACAATGTACGGTAAAGATAGATTTACAAGTATTTCTGTGGTATAATGACTTAGTATGTTTTAGGCATATACTCAACTGGTAATGTTAATTCATATGGTCTTCTGTTGTTACTTTAATAGGAAGACTTCATGCTGATTTCTACAGTGGCTATACCATTTTATGTTCCCACCTAACAGCAGTGAAGAGTCCTCTTTCTCCATATCCTACTCAAGATTTATTGCCCTTCATACATTCATGTACAAAAGTCCAATTCAATAATTTAGCTGTTGTGAATATTGAAAAAATAGATCTATTTATATGGCTATTTATATAATAAACCGACTTTGACTCTTTGTGGTATCTCCACAGTAATGGTATGGCTACATCATATTAAAGTTCTACATTTAATTTTTCAACAGCTTCTATACTGATTTCCACAGTGACTAAATTAATTTACATAGCCACTAGCTGTGAATAGGAGTATTTTCCCCCATATATCCTCACCAACATTTGGATTTGCTTATTTTATTCATAATAGCCATTCTTACCAGAGTAAGATAAAGTATCAGTACATTTTTATTTAAATATTCCTGATTGCTAAAGATGTTGACCATTTTTCTATGTGTATGTTGACCATTTGTTTTTCCTAATTTGAATAGTTTCTGTTGATTTACATTTACTCTTTGCTGATTAGATTGTTCTTCCATTTTTTTTGTGTATTTTTTATTTAAGCTACTTACATAGTCTACATATTTCTGCCTTACTGAACAAAGCTTTTTATCTTTGTTTGTTTATTTGTTTTTTGTTTTTTCAAGACAGGGTTTCTCTCTGAAACAGCTTGGGCTGTCCTGGAACTTGTTTTGTAGACCAGGCTAGCCTCAAACTCACAGAGATCCCCCTGCCTCTGTCTCCCAAGTGCTGGGATTAAAGGCATGTGCCACCATGCCTGGCTTCCTTTTTACCATTTTTAGGAAATCCTTTTGCTCTGACAATTACTTATTTTGTTGTGCAGTCTTTTCTATGTTATCAATAAAATTTAAAATTATGAAAAATACATAGGTTTAGCGCTGTGGGATGGTCTGTATGTCAAATTGCTCTGATTGGTCAATAAATAAAACAATGATTGGCCAGTGGCCAGGCAGGAAGTAGGCAGGACAAGGAGAGAGGAGAATTCTGGCAAGTGGAAGGCTGAGAGAGGGAGACACTGCCAGACGCCGTCATGACAAGCAGCATGTGAAGACGCTGGTAAGCCATGAGCCACGTGGCAAGGTATAGATTTATAGAAATGGATTAATTTAAGATGTAAGAACTAGATAGCTAGAAGCCTGAGCCATTAGGCCAAACAGTTTAAATAATATAAGCGTCTGTGTGTTTATTTTATAAGTGGGCTGTCGGACAGCTGGGGTTTGGCGGGACCTAGAGAGAAAAAACTCCAGCTACAGTTTTAATACTTTTGGATCTCCCAAAGCAGAAATCAACACTGTAGTGTAAGATACAGCATATATTCATTGAACAAAGCTTACATAAATCATAGAATAATGAAAGCCTTATGTATAGATATCTAAAGATGGTATATGATTTAAAAATTGGCAAGGGTTTTGGAAGCTAGTTTTGCTTATTAGTTACAATAGGATGTACAAGATCCTCACTGATGTGCATAATCAACTGATTCATTCATAATTTATCAAACATTAACACGAGCTTCTCTGTGCCCTCGCTGTTCCAGACACTAGGGGTGTCTGAGTAAAGAATTAAAGATTGTTTGGACAGCAAAATAACAATTTAAAATTAGGAGACATTTCTGATCAAGAAAACTTTCTTTCTCAGTAAAGTTTGTTAAGACCTTTTACAAAAACAGAGACACTTTTTTTAAATTGAGAAATTCTATAAATTTAGTTGGAATAGGAATTTCTCAATGAACATAAATCTGTGGGTGAAATGAACTAGTTATAGCTTCATTATTGAGAGAAATATTTTAAGGATATATTTTAAATACAATTTTTGATTCATTAATGTTTTGCAACTTAACAATAAGCATAACAAATAAAAGGTGTTTTATCCAAGTCAGAAAATCAGCAAGTTGGTTAAGAGTCTGACACCTACGATCTAAATCATAGGCTTGTCTCAGAAATACAGCATAACCTTGATACACTTGGTAAACGTGTGTACATCTTTGGGTTTTATTCATAGAAGAGTTCATTGGAACATTTACTCCATTTTATTATTATTGAAACTGCAGTTAAAATGTGAAGTTGGCTCTCAAATTAAAAGTTTCACTACTACCATATTCTCAGAGTATCAGCTGAACTGAGCATGTTCTTCATACAGCACAGACAAGATAGAAGTGTTCACATACTAAAATAAAAAGTTCAGAAGGTTGCTGGAGAAATTGCTGAATGACTAAGAATACTTGTTGTGCTTGTGTACAATCTTGGTTTAATTCCAAGCACCCCCAAGACACCACCTCCCAACCAGTTGTAACTCCAATTTTGGGGTTTCTAACAACCTCTTTTGCCTTCTGTAATCCCAAGGCACACACCTGTTGCACATAATACATTTGGATACTCACACATACACACAAAAGTTAAATTTAAAAATAAAGGAGCTTGCTATGTAGGAGGTAAAAGATATGTCATGAAACCATGTGAGAACTTTACCTATAGTATATGAAAGGGAGCATGAAATGATTATCAATTATTCTGCATCAGTGATGCAGTTTTAAAAGTTGAGGAAGTTAAATGATAATCTCATTGTCTTTTTTTGCATTGTTTGGCATGATGCATTGTTTAAAAAAAGATAGTTCTATAATTATGGTGACATTTCTGATGTGTTTTAGACACCCTACCTCAGTGGTACTGCCTCAAATCCTTAGCATGATGCTCAGCAGACGACAGAGAGCACACAAGCCATGTTACATATGATTAGATGAAGAGAATAATTCTTGGATAGGTGAGGGGAAAAGGGCCAGGACACCATGGTACATAAAGCAAGATGAGGAATATTTCTTGGTACTTTCAAACATATTTGAAATTATTTTTATTGTGAAACAGATACATCTAGCAGAAATGGTGAAAGATGTAGCCATTTAGAGAAAAAAAAGTCAATGATTAAAAAAAAGAAAAAATCACCACCATACATTAGAGGATAAAGTTTAATTTTAGGAATTTTATTGGCCAAAAATA
>CABHPH010149390.1:0-13774 GCA_902168325.1 Peromyscus nudipes
ACAATTTGTCTTTTTAGTATAACTTATTTCACTTAACATGATTTCCAATTTCACCCACTTTTTTTCCTGAAAATTTCATGACTTCATCTTTATTTATAGATAAATAAAAATCTCATTGTGTATATATATATACACACTGTCTTTATCCATTCTACTCTTGATAAATATAGGCCATTTTCAAATCCTAGCTATTGGGAACACTGTAATAAATTTGCGTGTGCAAGTATTTCTGTGATATGTTGACCGAGTCCTTTGCGTATATACCTAGGAGCATTACTGCTCATTGTATGGTGGCTCCGTTTTTAGTGTTTAAGAAACCTCTATGCCGATTTCTGTAGTGGCTCTACAACTTAGGATTTTTAATAAACATTAAGAACTTAGACTCAGAATGGGGTTTCGATCTTTACTTTGCTTCTTGGGAAATTTTTTTTACCTCAAGCAATTTTCTTAACCTTTTCAAGCCTCATTTATTCAACTGACCTTTTCTAGAGTCTCACAGTGGGTCTACTGTTGGCCTATACGGAAAGAATAACAGATAACGGCAGTCCTGGATGTTCAGAGGCATGGCCATCTTTAGAGGGGTCATGTGGGGAACTTTGAACAGTACCAATCTTCTGGCTTACTGTGGGGATTAAATGAGCAATCTTTATGACCGTGCTTTGCATTTGGAAGAAACTCAGTAAATGTTAATTTCTTTCTCTCCCCAGTGGCAGTCTAGTGGAAAGGGAATTCTTCAGCTAGGAAATCTTCATTTGTGCTTTTCAAACAATATTAACATTGCCGTGAGGGGGACTGGCTCCGAATAACAAGTATGAAAACAATGTTAGGATGAAGGTTACTCCACGGATTGGTGAAAATTGTAATGAGATTTTTGGCTAATAGTCAACATTTGAAAATAATCTCGTTACAAGAGAAATTCTAGTGCATCCAGCTTCATCGAGTGGGGAGACGTATTGGAACATAACCTTTTACCTCTGGCAGAGCCAAGTGGTATGCAGATGAGAGTCTGAGAGGAATTAACAGAAATGCATATTAATAATGTTCTTGACTTTCTAAAAGAGTCTGTCAATGGGGTAGTAACTCTAGAAGGGAAGAATGTGAGAAAACTTAACTCTTAGTGCACCAATACTATTTATCATAATCGACAAAAGGCAAGATCCAAGTCTCAACCAAATGATGTTTTTTGTTTGTTTGTTTTTTTGAAATTAGAATATTGTCTCAAATAAAATAATTAAATTTAAAGGCATATTTACTTTTTTGGTGAGTTTACGGGGAATCTTCCACCATCCTCATAATGAAGAGACTGAGTGAGAACAGTAGGTACTGTTAACACCCTGGCCAGAGACCACCAAGAACGGCCCACAGTAGAACAAGAGTTAGTCGTTCACATGGCAGCAGCAAAGGAGACATGTCCTGAAGAACCACAGTGAGTCTCAGGAAGGTGCTAGAAGGGCTTTTTAGCAGCTTTGTGTGTGTGTGTGTGTGTGTGTGTGTGTGTGTGTGTGTTGTAAGAAAAGTGAAGAGACTTCACCTAGGCATGGTGGCACACAGCTGTAATTCCACCACCCAGGAATTTGAAGTAGGAGGAGTTCGATGGTGAACTGTTCTACAAGTTGAGCTTCAGGCCAATCTGAGCAACACAGTAAGATCTTGTTTCTAACAAAACCGAAATAAAGGAGCTAGAGAGAGTTCAATGGTTAAGAGTGCTTGCTGGACACGAGGATCTGAGTCCAAACCCTCAACATCTACATACAAAAAGCTAGGCATTGTCACATGTGTTTTTAACTCCAGAGCTGTGGGAATAGAGACGGGGATTGCTGATCCCCGCTGGCTGCCAGGGTTGCTCCAGGTATAATGAGAGACACCATTTCAAGAGAGTAAGAGCAGGAGTGGAAGAGCAGGGCACCCGTATGTTCTCCTTTGGTCCCCATGGGGCACAGTGATCAACCCCGCACCCTCCCCAGATATACCACAGGGGGAGGAGAACAAAATTATAAATAAATAAAGTGATACGTAAAGGATGAAGAGATGGCTGAGCAGCTAAGAGCACAGGCTGTTCCTCCAGAGGATCCAGGTTCAATTCCTAGCATCCACATGGCAGCTCACAACTGTCTGTAACTCCAGTGCCAGGGGATCTGACATCCTCACACAGACATACACCATAAAAGGAAATAAAGATTAAAACACCTATTCTAAAAAATAAGTCTATTAAAATCCCTTAATTGTATGTGTGAGCCAGGCAGAACAGAGCAGAGCTTAGGTCATAATGTCACTGAGAAGCCATGGCTCATGCTAGATGGGTGAAGGCACGGTTGGTACTGTCTGGTTTTTATCCAGTGTTCTTTCGAATCTGTGCTCAGACATGCTTGCAGATCGTCTTGTTTTCTGCTCCATCAACCACAGTCACAGGTCGGCTTTGTCTGGCATTGGTGCATCACAAAACTGTGTACGGTCAGCAGAACGTGTGACTGACAGGCCAGCTCGGTGTGGTCAGCCACCAAGGGCTATCTTTCTCTTTTTGCTTCTTTTATCCATACCCATGTGAACCTGCTCCCCATGGTCCCGTAGAGAAGGGTGGTGGTAAACTCAACAGAGAGAGGCATTAGCTATTGACCTTAGGATAGACCTAAAGGTTGACATTTGCAACCTACGAAGGGGAAGTCTGCTTGTGGAGACAAGAGCAAGGGATGGAGGAAGGTTTTAAACAGGGAGATTACAGAAAAGGAAAGGGGAAGATGGAAAAAAGACAAAACAGGAGATCCACAGAACCACCTTCTAAGTCTATAAGGTTCCTTGTAATGTTCCAAACAAGAATCTGTATATTATACAGAAAGAACTCACAATCTGTACAAATTCTTTTGAACATTTGCCAGATCTATAGCAAACACTTTTCTGATGCATCTCCCTTGGGGTTTTGAACATAGTTTTCTGTTTGTTTGTTTTGTTTTGTTTTTGCTTTTTACAATAAAGGAGATACCTAGACCAAAGTCTCCTCTTAAATTTCTCTTATAAATGGCTGAGGACAGCTTTGCACTGAGCTCCCATCTCCAGGTCCACTGTCCCTACTTGTCCATTTATTCCTCAGGCAGCTATTGAGGGGACCCTTGCACTGCCAGGTACTCCTCTATGGACTCCGGATAAGGCACACACCACACCCAAACACCAATTTCAAACACAAAGAGATTCCCATTTGGGTGGTGTTGTGTGGGGGAGGGTTGAGACAGGGTTTCTCTCTGTAACAGTCCTGGTTGTCCGGGAAGTTGCTGTGTAGACCAGACTGGCCTCGAACTCACACCGATAGGCCTGCCTCTGCCTCATGAGTGCTGGGATTAAAGTCATGTACCACCACCACTCAGTGAGATTCTTTATTAAGTAAGGCAAAGAGGGAAGGTGGTTGAATCTGAATTGTGTAGAAACAGCAGCAAATAGCTTTGTAGGAGTTAACTTTAGGAGGAAAAAGAGGGAGGTCTGTGTTAGAATGAGCTAGGATGGGCTGGTAAGTTCTGATTGGATATGTTAATTAGGATAGCCAAATGGGGATTTTTGGAAGTTGAACCTTGGTGTTCAGTCTCAGGAATGAGTCAGGGATAACAAACGGGCCAAATAAGGCACCGGTGGCTAGCTTTCGGAATGTAATCTAATGATGTAGCAAGGGAGAGGAAAGAGAGGAGGGCAAAACTTGCTAGAGCCCTTCAGCTATGGTTACAGATGGGGATGAGCGTGGTTGTGACTGCAGGAGCAGGAGACAGATGGGGATGAGCGTGGTTGTGACTGCAGGAGCAGGAGAGAGCATCCCCTCTATTTAAAAACAAATCAAGTGGAAGTAAGCTTCAACATGGACAAATAACTAATGGCCGTCAAAACTGAGATGTAGAGTTCTCCCAAGGGTCTGTGCCGTAGCCTGCTGTCCTCTAGGGCCCTACAGTACAATGTGATGTCTGTGATGGAGCACTGTGAGACACGGAGACTGTTTCTTGAGAACCGTGATCGTGTTAACCATGTACGAGTAGCACAGTGAGTGATCCAACACACATTAACATCTTCAGCACTTTCGCCACCTTAACTTGGTCACCCCAAATTAGATTGAGAGCAGATTTTGAGATATGTCCTAGTAGGGAGGGAGAGAAAATGTGTTCAGTAGTGTTCCGTTGCTGGAACTGGAATTCCATGGAAGAAATTGTAAACAGACGGTTCTCTCCCGCTAGACTGTTCACAAATATCTGGCAGCTGCTTCCCAAATAATTGACTCAGAGGCTGAATATAATTGTAAATGCTTAGCCGGTAGCTTAGGCTTATTACTAACTAGCTCTTACACTTAAATTAACCCATAATTCTTATCTATGTTTAGCCACGTGGCTTGGTATCTTTTCTCAGTACGACATTCTCATCTTGCTTCCTCTGCATCTGGCTGGTAACTCCTGATTCCGCCCTTCTCCTTCCCAGCATTCTTAGCTTGGCCTTCTCTCCTATCTTCCTGCCCAGCTACCAGCCTGTCAGCTTTTTATTAACCAATGAGAGTAATACATATAGTGTTGAAAAGGATTGTTTCACAGCAAGAAAGTGATTTTTCAGCCAAAGTGGGTTTTAAAATGTGTTTCCTTCTTGGCCCCTTACCCTTACTCAGAATTGCAAGTAGTGCCAATAACAACACCACAGAGAAGAGAGCCACTAGTGACTGCCCTTGGAGATTAGAGAGTTCAGATGACAAGACAGGGACTGTCACACTGTCCCCAGAGGCGCATAGCACATTGGAAGGACACACAGCTACCCATAGAAATCACTGATACTATAATCATGAAAATAACAGGCTCAGAGCAGCAAGCAAATGCTAAAACGTACAGGGATTAGGGATTGTTCTGAAGGGAGAGGTGTGACAGGCAGGTGTTGAGGGAGGAGAGTAGCATGGAACATGCACAATCAGGATCCATAAAAAGTTGACAACATCTCCATCAGTCATATTTTTGGAGAAAAATTTGTATCACAGGGAGGGGACACACACACACACACACACACACACACACACACACACAACGTATATAATAATCAATGATATTGCTAAGCACTGTGTCATCATGTCCAGTAAAGAGTAAGAATGATTTAACAGCTAGGTGGTGGTGGCTCATGCCTTTAATCCCTGCACTCAGGAGGCAGAGGCAGTTGTATCTCTGTGAGTTCGAGGCTAGCCTGGTTTACAGAGCAAGTTCCAGGACAGCCAAGAACAGCTAAGGCTACACACAGAGAAACCCTGTCTTGAAAAACCAAACCAAATCAAACCAAAGCAAAACAAGAATGATTTAACCTTTCTCTAGAAATCCTTTGTCAACATTGATAACCTCCAGGTTCTGTTTTTTTTTTTTTTTGGTTTTTCGAGACAGGGTTTCTCTGTGTAGCTTTGCGCCTTTCCTGGAACTCACTCTGTAGCCCAGGCTGGCCTCGAACTCACAGAGATCTGCCTGCCTCTGCCTCCCGAGTGCTGGGATTAAAGGCGTGCGCCACCACCGCCCGGCCAGGTTCTGTTTTTTCAATATGGTAGAATATAGTATGAAACCTTACTTCATTTTCTTTTTAAATGGGCAACACAGAAGACTCATTCAGTTTGGATGAACTGAATAGCTAACTTTTTCTTTTATCTTAGGTTGAAAGTGATTTTCATTTAACTCATGAGATCAAGCTGAAGACAAAAACAATACCATTAAATGTTCCTCACAAGCATCAGCACTAAATCTAAAATCAACAGGCCCTCCAGAACAGGTATTTAAATTGCGTTTAAATGCATTTTCTGCAGCATGTCATTCAGATGGTTCAGACTCGATATTTCCTTACACAACGAAAACTAAAACTAAATTCCAGGCTCCCTTTTCATGAGCCAATGATGTTAAAGCCCTCAGATGCAAAGCGGAGAACCAAATGAGCCAGTTACAATGTCAGAGTGAGTCCCGGGAAGAACCCAAGGTACCTGACATCATGGGACTCATGTTTGCCTTGCAGAGGCTGAGTGGGAAGGCTCTGATTCTTAAGGCAGAATGTTGGACTGGTAATCATTTTCCTATAGCCTGAGGAAAGCACTCTTTGCTTCAGCATTGGCTTCAGTGGAATTTAACCAGCATCCTCTTGCCAGCTCCCACCTGGACTGGAGTGTGGATTTCTATTTTGTTTTTATGCTTGGAAACCTGTAAGCAGAAGATTTAAATTTAACATGTGGTGTCTATAGTGCCCTCCGGTATCTAAGAGAAACAAATGGCAGTACTTCTTGGAAAAACAAATTCTCAAACAAGGTCTAAGAGTCACCTTAGAGAGAACACAGTGCGGCAACTGTGAACTAATAAAAATAGGTCATAAATATCTAAATTGTCATGGGCAATTGCCAAGAGAAACAAACCTTTCCCAAATTAGATGTAAGAATTACTTAATACAGACTTTATTAAAATAAGCATGTTTAATATATTTAAATGACTAAAAGAAGACATGAAATATTTGAAAAAAGATGAAGTAGTTAGCAAATAGGTTTGAAGATAATACTAGAAATATAAGTGCCACTCCATGTGGGTGGGAGCTGGAGCCCGAACTCAGGCCCTTCACAAGAGCAATAAATGCTCTTAAAAATAAATAAATTAGCCCGGCGGTGGTGGCGCACGCCTTTAATCCCAGCACTCGGGAGGCAGAGGCAGGCGGATCTCTATGAGTTCGAGGCCAGCCTGGGCTACCAAGTGAGTTCCAGGAAAGGCACAAAGCTACACAGAGAAACCCTGCCTTGAAAAACAAAAAATAAATAAATAAATAAATAAATAAATTAATTAATTAAATTTTTATGTGTATTTTGGGTCTTTGCATGTATATCTGTGTATCATGTCTGTGCCCATTATTCAAAGAAACCAGAAGGGGGCGTAGGATCCCTTGGTGTTGGAATTATAGACAGTTGTGAGCCTCCATGAGAGTGCTGGGAATTCAGTCAGTGACCTCTGGAAGAGCATCCAGTGCTCTTAACCACTGAGCTGTCTGTCTCCTCATCCCCAATACTAGAAATCCAAATGATAAAGTAAAAGTAGAATGAACAGGAAGGTTCAAACAGTAGGTTAGATACAGGAAACAACTAATACATTGAGTTATATACCTGAACAATAGTACTGAAGACAGCACCAACTGGTTGACCTTTTTGACGAAGCATCTGCTTCCTTCCATTCTGTCAGAACCCATAGGATAGGAGGTGTGCTCTGCTCAGTGACTTCTCTGTGTACAACCTGTTCTCTCATCCTTTGTGGCTGTCCTCTTCCTCCCTTTTTGAAGTTTCAAACCTATTTTCCTTTCTGTCTTGAGAATAGTTAATTAATTACTTTATTTATTCATCATCATCACCACCACCACCACCACCACCACCATCATCATCATCATCTTGCTCTTTTGAAGCAGAGTAGCACTAGACAGCCTGGAGCATACTATTTAGACTAGGCTTGCCTTGAACTTGTGACAATCCTCCTGTCTCAGCTTCCAAATGCGGAGATGACAGACATGTGCCACCACACCCTGTTTAGGTTATTCTTTCCTCTTTCTTTTCTTTCCCTCCAAGCTGTTCTTTCTCATCCTAACTCTTCTTAGCTGTGTCATCAGGAGATAGAATCTCCACTACCACTTTGCCCAGAAGTCTTGACTGAACATAGTTTTCAAAAGAGAAAATGACAACTTTAGGCTAAAAAATTTGAAAACTGAGACTGATTAAAATATATACCATATAATTTATAAATGACAAGAGTAAGCAACTTGAATTGTCTTATAATCCTTAGATTAATAAAGGAACACATTTCTAAACAGAGATATAAGAAAAATGTTTGTCTTATGTGAAATCATCCACAGAGTAGAAAGAAGGAATGTTCCAGAGCAAACTTGTTTTACTGTGTAGTCATGGTTGGCCTGGAACTTGCTATATGTAGATTATACTGGCCTTGAGCTCACAGAGACTCACCTGCCTCTGCCTTCCAAATGCTGGGATTAAAGGAATGCACCACCACACTCTACCAGAACAAATCCTAATACCAAAGTCTAAGAAGAGCAATTTGGTTCATGAGCATAAGTGGAAATATTTTATTCACAATATTAGCATATAAGCTCAACAAAATATAACAATTAATCTATCATTACCATTCTGGTTTTAATAATACAATGCTGTTTTAATATTATAAAATTTTTTAATGCAATTAATCACATTAAAAGTTTAAAGAAGAAAAACCTATCATCATCTCAATAAAAGCTGTAAAAGCATAAAAAAATTATCATTATTATTGTTAAAATGTTTAGACTATCAGAAGTAGGAGAGACGTTCTCTAAGTTGCTACAGCCCACATATATAAATCCTAAAGCAAACACTACCTTGAGTGTGGAGATGCTATAGATTTATTCTGTTTAATGTTCCAGTAAGACAATACTTCCTGTTAGCATGGATTCTAATTCCCATTATAGTGACAGGTTAAACCCACACCAGAATCAAGATTTTAGAGGAAGAAGTAAAACTGATTAGTATCCATAAAAGGTACAATTGTCCTTGTAGAAAGAAATCTCTATCTTCTACACATACACAAATAAAAAAAATCCACCATTATTAGAAGGATCCATTGAGGACAGATTCTGAATATTCGTATAAAAATCTGCCTCTCTGTGCATTAGCAAGGAAGATTTTGGAAAATACAATTTGAAAAAAAAAATGAATTTATAAGAGCAGCAATGCATATATGTGATTATATTCACCTCCCACCTAGTCAGGGGATAAATCTAATAAAAGCTGTTAAGATCCCCATGGATGTTGTAAAAAGTGCCATCGAAAGAAAATTAGATTGTGAATAATGGTCTGTGAATATTGTTGTGTGTGAAATACATACACAAAATATTATTCAGAGTCAGATTTTACCAAACTGCTAAACCATATATATACGTACATATATATAAATATATATATATATATACATTTTTTTTTGACTCTTCTTTTACAACTTAATGAATACTTGGTATAGCTAATATATTTAATTTCAGTACTTTGACTTTGTAGTGGCATTTCATTATTGTGTTCATTTTTATTTTTCTAGTACCTAATGATTTTCAGAGCTTATGATGTATGTGTTGATCATCCATATTTTCTTTGGGGAATGCTCATTTAAATAGTCTGTTTTTATAATTATTTTTAAAGTACTTGTAGTTGTTTTCATATTCTGGATATAAGTTTTTTGGTAAGTCTATTTGGAAATAGTTCTAAGTTTGTGGTTATCACTTATTTTGTAGAGTAGTTTCCTTGGACAAACAGCTTTTGAACATAAGATATTCTAAGGTATCTTTTCAAATGTTCAAACTTTATATTTAACAACACACACACATATACTTTGAGTATATATTGGAATATCTTTTTAAAATTTATCTATGTGTAGATTTGTGTCCCTGATTATTTGTGTGTGCAACACTTGCATGCAATGCCACAAAGAGGCCAGAAGGTGACAGATTCCCAGGAACTGGAGTTGCAGACAATTGGGAACTGCTTGATTTGGGTGCTGAGAACCAAACCTGAATCCTCTGCCAAAGCAGTAAATACTCTGAAATGCTGAGCCTTCTCTCCAGCCTCATGCCGGACTAAACTTAACCAATGATATTCAAATTTCTACACAGAAAACCCTAAAACATTGACAAGAGACTAATCCTATTTTCTTATTTCTATTTATTTAGAGTTTTAATAATTAGCTCTAAATCTAAATGTAATTGCTAAGACTACAGAGACTTTGGCTTGTTCATTTTATAAAAGCAGAATTCTTTGTTTCCCTGTGTTCAGATTATTTAGACAGAATGTGGGGTACCAGTGATAAAAGGCACTAAGGGAGCATACATAAATCATACTTATTTTGTATGTAGCATTTAAATAAATTATTCATTTGGCATTTACACAATGCAAAATTTACATGATATTTCTCCTGATAAATATCTAGAATCTGCTTTTAGTGCACAGAAATAAAAAAATTATGATTTTTTTGCATGAACCTATATTTTTCATTGGATTGGGCACCAGTGTATACGTTTAAAGATGTTTATTTTTATCTTATGCTATGGAAATTTAGCCTGCATGTATGTATGTATACCACGTGTGTACCTGGTACTCACAGAGGTCAGTAGAGGGTTTTGGATCTCCTGAAACCTGGGTCGTCTGCAAGAACAGAAAGTGTTCTTAACCTCTGAGTCTTCTTTCTGGCCATCATTATACACTTTGATCTAGAACTCATGGTCTTCAATTACATGCCTTTTCTTTTTCTGTTTTTACTCATTAAACTTGTTTTGATGTGTCTTAAAATTTTGTGACTTATTTTTAATCCAGTTGTTTCCATTAAAAAAATTCTAATTTTGAAAACCAATAACTTAAAACTTGCACACAAAAACAGTTCCCAAACATTCTCCTTTCCTTCTGAAGGTTTTACGAAGCGCTGTCCTCATTAACCAGTCTTTTCCTATGAAACTGAAAGGGTCAGTTGAGACAAACTGTTCCGGGTCCATTCTTCCACCACTGACTTTGCCAGCTCCAGCAGCCTTCTTGTCCACAGCTTTGATGACACAGCAACTGTCTGCCTCATGTCACAAACAGCAAAACAACCCGAATGGAGGAAAGGCAGAGATGCTTTCAACTCTTTCAAGTGGGGTTGTCAGGAACAACATCAGCAATGGCTGCATCACCAGATTTCAAGAATTTAGGGCCATCTTCCAGCTTCTTACCAGAATGGAAATCCATCTTTCCTTTAAGCTCAGCAAATGTACACGTGATACGAGCTCTGTGACAATCCCATACAGGACTGTAGTTAGACGTGGTAATGTGGCAGGTGACAGCAAAAATGACCTACCAATGGGAGCAGCTGGCTTCAGGGCCCAGGTGATTATCCTGAACCATCCAGGCCAAATTAGTTCTTTTTCTTGAAGACCTTTTTTATATTATTATTATTTCTATCCCTCCATTTTATTTTTGGACTCTAAAGTAATTCTTTCTCAATTGAGTTTCCAACTTTTAAAACTATTCTCCTATAATGTATTTATATTCTTGTATAACTTTTTGGAAAATCTAAATTTAATTTTCCTTTCGCCTTTCCTTTAAATTTCCAATTCTTGCCATTTTGCTTTTTTCTTTATTCTGTTAAAAATAATCATTTCTTAAAAAAAATAATCTCTTGCCTCATGCTAGACACTAACGACTTACTCTTGTTTTTCTGAAAATAATTTTAGATTATTGTGTATATCTCTAGTCAGTTTTGGGCTAATTTTATATAAGATGTGATACTTGAGCTTAGGTTTGTTTATTTATTTTCAGTCATTCTGTTCATGGATGCCCAAATTGCTTCAATGCCACTTGTTGAAAAGTCTGGCTTTTCTCCTGGAATTAATTGCCTCCTTCACTTGATTGATTTCCATTTTTCCCCCCAAATCAGCTGGGAATATTTATACGTAAGCCTATGTTAGGCTTCTCTATTCTGTTCTATTGATCAATGTAACTGTCCATTTAATAATATTACGTAATTTGATTACTGTAGGTACATATTAAGTTTTGAAGTCATATACATTGAAACTTCCGTCTTCTTTTAAATTGTTATAGTTGCTAGGGATCCTTTGCCTTTCTATGTCATTCCATACATAATCTTGCCTATAGTTATACAACTGATAATCCTTCCTGTGATTTTGATAGTAACTTTGTAAAATATAGACATCAACTTTGAATGATACGCTATATTGAATTTTAGAATCCATGACATTGCATACCTCTCTATATACCTAGAGGTTCTTTCATCAGCATTCGCTAACATTCATCATGTGAGTATTCTACACATTTTCTTCCATTTATAAAAGGTATTTCATTTTTTAAAGATTTATTTATTTATTATGTACACAGAAGAGGGCGCCAGATCTCATTACTGATGGTTGTGAGCCACCATGTGGGTGCTGGGAATTGAACTCATGACCTCTGGAAGAGCAGTCAGTGCTCTTAACCCCTGAGCCACCTCTCCAGCCCAGGTATTTCATTTTCAAAGCAACTATAAATGGGATTGCATTAAAAATAGCAAACACGTCTTTCCTTTCCCTCACTTCCCCACTCCCGTGGGTCATTCTTTCCCTTTTTATCCCTTTGTCATGGATGTAGCACATACTCTTATTTCTCAGTAGGTACTGAGAGTTTTAAAGAGCTTTATCATTTTGTAGAATCTCAAATTTATCCAACTACTTATTGGATTTTGTTTCATTCTTTAGATCAGTGGCTGGCCCCTTGGGATGGAGAGAGCTGATTGACCTGGCTTAATCACAGCATCAGTTAAGTCAGTCCTAAGTTTTCTTTCTTGAATGAGTCTAGTTTCTCAGAAAAAAATGGACTTCTATCTGCTGAGAAGACAAAGCTCTGGATATAAGATTGCCATTCTGTGTACACATGCTGGAAGAAGGCTTGTCACATGAGATAGTGCAGCATCCTAGGCATCGTTAGTGATCTTCCATTTTACTTTCTATAGGTTTTCAATAAAGGTGAAGTTAGTACTTAGCTTGAGTTTCTCAGAAAAAAAACTATTTTTTTAAATAAAAGAAGTATCATTATTTTATTTTATCCTTTGAAAATTTCATGCATTTACACAACATATCTTGGTCATATTCATGCCCCACGTTCTCTCTCCAATTCCCCAGGTTCTGTCCAGCACATGTCTTTCCCCAGCATTGCTGGTAGATGCACTCTTGTTGCTCCAATCTCAACGGAGGAGCTATGGGCAGTTGATGACTGCTGAGAGAGGCAGAGTCATTTTTCTTTGGGTGGGAGTTGGCATTGGGAGGCTGTCTATGTCCCAGTGGATGACCCCACACCAGCTGTGGCTGCCTACAAAAGACCAAGACAGTTAAAAATTCCTGTATGGAGAGGGTTGATTCTGATGTCTCACCTTTTGCTGAGGAGCTAATGGCAGTTGATGGCTGCTAAGAAAGGGATAATCACTTTTCTTGGCGGAAGGGTACCTATTGGTAGGCATCCATCAACAGACAATAGTTCTTCAGGTAGCTTCAGGTAGAGGTGGCATCTCATGTTCAGGTAACCACAGCTGCCATGAGCTCATGTTTGCAATAACCATGTTGTGCCCAGGGGCCAGAATTTCACACCACTCCTCCACACCCCCCAGCTCCTACATTTTTTTCTGCTCTCTCTTCCTCGGTGTTTACTGAGGCTTGGAGGGGGCAGCTCCACACACACTTAGTTCTACTGCTTGAAATGCACTGAGAGGTCAAGATTTTATATTTCTGCATTGCAAACTGGTGTCTTTTTGTCTTCCTCCTCCACCTCGACTTTAGCTTTGCAGGTGGTTTGTGCAATTGTGTACCACTTCCTTTTCTGCTTTCAGAATTTTGGTGCTTTCTTCTTAAGGATTGTCTCTTTTTAAAAATACTTTTTGCATTGTGAAAATAAGGAGACAAAAACCCATTTTATTCCCTGCACGTCAGTAGAGGGGCTGAAATGGAGAAAATGTGTGCCTCAGATCAGATTGTCTGTATCACAGATTCACTGAAGTGTCATTTCTGAATTTTTATCTCAGGATTTTTCAGCAGAAATTCTCCCATTGTATAAGTTTCTATTTCATTCCTGTATTATATATTCTCCCCATAGCAAATGCAGGCTATTACATTTTTAGTGTTTTAATTGTCTTTCTTTTTCATTTTTCCTTCCTCCATACTTCAATATCATCTATCTATCTATCTATCTATCTATCTATCTATCTATCTATCTATCTATCTATCTATCTAT
>CABHPH010149390.1:13784-40012 GCA_902168325.1 Peromyscus nudipes
TATCTATCTATCTATCTATCTATCTATCTATCTATCTATCTATCTATGTATCTATCTATCTATCTATGTATCTATCTATCTATCTATCTATGTATCTATCTATCTATCTATGTATCTATCTATGTATCTATCTATCTATCTATCATCTATTTATCTATCATCTATCTATCTATCTATCTATCATCTATCATCTATCTATCATCATCTATCTATCTATCTCTCTTCCCTACTCTTTTGTCCCCTCTTTCTCTCTTTCTTCCCTACCTGTCCTTTCCTCTTTCTCTGTTCCTCCTTCTTGTACTTACTTTGTAGTTCAAAATGGCCTTGAATTCCCTGCAGTTTCATTCAGTCTCACGAATGCTGGAACTACAGATGTGGGCCACCATGCCCACCCCTTAAAACAAACAAACAAACAAAACGTGTTTCATGGTTCATCATAGTTTTTTAAAGAGAGGATCCAGAATTCAGTTCTGACATTTCATGCACCCTCTTCTGTCTTATTCACAGCCTCCCTGCTTTGCTGTTATGTATCACTATTGTACGATGATGCCTGATATAAACAAACTAAGGGAGGGGACGATTTTTTGGGGGGGAGTGCTCATGACTTCAGAGTGTTCAAGTCCTACACACTTGAGTAGAACATAATGTGTATCATTATGATAATGAAGGGACTCCTTATCTCACAGTGGTCAGGCAGCAAGAGACATTAGAAACATGGAAGGACAAGACACAACACTCAATGACACGTCCCCATTTTTTTCCAGCTAGGCTCCACCTAAATTTTCTACAGCCTCTTCAAATATCAGCACCAGTTGGTGTGGTGGTTTGGATAGGTATGGCCCCCACAGATACATGTGTTTGAATGCTTGGCCTATAAGGAGTGGCACTATTAGGAGGTGTGGCCTTGTTGGGGTAGGTGTGGCCTTGTTGGAGGAAGTGTTTCACTGTGGAAGCGGGCTTTGAGGTTTCATATGCTCATACCACCCAGTGTGGGGCACAGTTCACCTCCTGTTGCCTATGGGTCAAGATGTAAAACTTTCAGCTACCTTTCCAGCACCCCACCTGCCAGCACACTGCCATGCTGTGTGCCATGACGATAATGGACTAAACCTCTGAAACTGTAGGCCAACCCCAATGAAGTGTTTTTCTTTATAAAAATTGCCATGGCCATGGTGTCTCTTCAGAGCAATTGAAACCCCAACTATGACAGTTGGCAATCATTTATGGAACATATGAGTCTGTAGGATGTTTCAGATTCTGATCACAATAACCACTTTCTCCTTGGGCTGCTAAGGAGAAAAGCACCTGGGTCTCATCATTTGTCGACAATTTTCTTAGCTAGAAATTTCTTTAAAAGCCAGATTCTGAAGGATCAATACAGACAGACTAAAAGATGTTTCATATAAAATAAATTTTATAAGCTGAGAAGATAAAAATGAAAACCCTTTCACAATAGAAGGAACCAGAGTTTATGCAGCGATTGGAATTCCTTCAATGTATACAGAACAGCATCTAGGTGAATTATATTATATTCTCCAGTATTTAAATCTTGGGGTTGGTTATACATGTTAATACATGCTTTTCAAAATCTGTCGTGTGTGTGTGTGTGTGTGTGTGTGTGTGTGTGTGTGTGTGTCTGCCTGTCTGTCTCTATCTAACTGTCCCTCTATCTATCTCTTTGTGATCGTGCGTATGTATGTGAGTGTGTGTGTGTGTGTGTGTGTATGTGTGTGTGTGTGTGTGTATGTGTGCCAGCTTGCGTGTATGTGCACTGTGTGTGCAATGCACCCTGTGACCAGAAATGGGCATGGGATCTTCTGGAACTGAAGTTACAGGTGATTGTGAGCTGCCTGGTATGGATCCTGGGAACCAAATCTGAATCCTCTATAAGAGGAGAAAGCACTTGTTGAGCCGTTGCCCCAGCACTGCTGATACATGTTTTTGATTCAGCATCCCACTCTGTATGGATCTCAGGCTGTACCTATGACTATGCAGCTTAAGATGGCTCTGAGCTGCTGGCAATCTTCCTGCTTCATCACTCCAAGCAGGCATAGACCACTACATCTTGCTTAAAAACGGTGAATTTTTTTTAAACAAGGAAACTGACTAAATAAAATGCTGTTCCAAAGAGTAGAGAATAAGTAGCTCTCATAAAGAGTGAAGCATGTTTATATACAATGGAACAGAAACGTCTTTAACACACATTGTCATATGTAGAGGTGTAACATGCTCACAACTGAAGAAAAATATGTTCACACATACCAGGGCATCTCTGAAAGCATATCTCTGAAACCAGTAAGGGGATCTGTCTCTACACGGGGGAACTGGAAAGCTGAGATGCAGAAAAGAGAAACTCAATTTACATGCCTTTTGGAGGTTTTGAATTCTCTGTATACCTATTGTCTGTTTTAAAAGGAAAGATTTTTTTTTTTTTTAAATTTTGGGAAAGAAAAGCAAAGAAATAGCAGCAGAGGCACTGAGGTGTGAATACAACAGGGGAATTGCTTTTAAGGGCGCAGACCTTTACTGTGGGAAATGATCTGTAGCTAAAGCATAGAACAGGCCTGCTCTGGACTCCACACGGACACTAACGACCGCTAACAGCCAAGTCCTTTAGGGACCATTGGAAAACTTCTTATTCAGTGCTAAAATATCAGAGCCGCTATCTATTCTACATCTTACAAATGTTGTTTTAGCTTCATGATTACGTTGAAGAAGATTCAGGATTCCAGAACAGTCAGTCATTTGCAGTAGTCTCTAACTCTGGCTATGCCCCAGGCTTTCCTATAATTTTTAAAAAAATTAAATGTAGTACTGTGTGGTCCCTCCCTGGAATTAAGAATTAGAATTTCCTATGTTTGGGTCCAAAAACTGTTGGACTGAATTTTTAAAGGCAGACAGCAGGCAAAGAAAGGGGATTGGCTTGCTACCAGGAAAATTAAATCAACACTGTGAGACACCTATTCTAAAATTAGGGCCGTTCTTTCGGTTAGAGGTGAAGAGCGTGATTTCTGAAGACTTTCCATGCAGTGGAGGCTAGCACACTATTCAGAAACAATAATTGCAGGTACCATTCATTTCCTGAATACACACCATTTCACCTGTGCTAGCTGCTTTGGATCCGTTTACTGTCATGCACAGCCTGGTTTACGGATAAGCTCTGGAAACTGAGAGAAGTAAGGTAACCACCCCGAGTGGAGAGAGAAGATCCCGGCCTTAATTACTCTGTTCAGATGCTGCTAAATGCTGGATTGATGCAGAGGAAATCTGAGGCTCTAGAAAACTGGAGGGGAGTGAATTTGGAGAGACCAAATCATGAGTAGACTTTCTGTGTACCTCATCTGCAGGGATGCTCTCAGCCAAAAGCTTCTCTGGGATTCACTTCTCTACTGTTACTGTCTTAGACTCCTCCAAGTTGTGATTGCTGGTGGACATTACCTTTTTTTCCCTTCCTTCCTATGTTTTTCTCTTACAGTGGTTTAACAGCAGAAAGATGAGGAAACATGACAGAGTAAAGCCTGTGATGGTGGTAAAGGAACCCAAGTCACTGTGCACTCATTAGAAATACGCTGGGACTAGACAGCTGCATGAGGCAGCTTTTTGTTAAAAATATCTATGAACACAACGTAAAGTAGAAGGAAGGGGGTATTTTGGCTCACAGATTTTAGACATCATAGTCCAGAGTCAGTTGGCTCCATTGCTTTGGGCAAGAGAGGAGAAGATCACTCGGATGGGAGTGTGGGATAGAAGAAGTTGCTCACCATTGAAAAGCAGGGAATATGGGTCAAGGCCCAAGATACACCTTCCAAGGAAGTCCTCTAGTGATCCACTTCTGCCCCCTAAGCCCCACCTCTTTAACAATTATTTTGTTTTTCTGTGTATGAGTGTCTACACGTCTGTATATGCACCACATGTGTGTCTTATGTCCACAGAGGTCAGAAGAAGGCATTAGGTCTCCTACAGTTGGTCGTCAGCCACCATGCTGGTGCTGGGAACTGAGCCCAAGTCCTCTGTAGGAATCTAAAGCCCAGCCTCTTAAGAGAACATTCAGCTAGGAAGCAGTAGTGGAATTCATGGGTAACATTAGCAACCTTATGATTCAATCACCTCTCACCAACACCACCAGGTGTTGACTCAGCCTTTGGGGACATTTTATATCCAAACCACAGCATCAACTTGAACAACTGGGCTTCCGTCTACTTCCATCTAGACTCTCCCTACTTTTCTTTGTCACCTGTAAGGAGGCATGTGCTCAAGCTTCTCTGTCCCCTCTGTCTCCTCATCCTCATGTGTTCTGCTCGGCTCTCCTGACCCAGTGACCCAGTGCCTCCTAAACTTGTCAGTATGAGCCCAGATTCAGATTTTTTTCCTATGTCTTTGATTTAATTAAAGTTGGATTTGTAATCAGTACTGTGTCTTGTCTGCAATTCTTCAGGCTGTCTGGTTTACTCTCCCAGAAACGGGAAATTTCAAAACAACCACTTTAAAATGTTTTGCTATTTGTATTTGAAACCTTGTTCCTGGCAAGGCTCACAGCCTTCAGCCAAGTATGTGCCGATTTACCTCAGCACATTTACATCATCAACATGCTCCTGGCATTCTTCTACTAGTTAATCTAAGCTTGAAAAAGTCTCACTTTCTTCACACCAGCTTTTGCTGCATCACCTAAAATGATCTGAACATTTATGGAGTTTACAAATTTTGTACCCCATGTTCTTTTTCGTTATTTCATTCCTTCTTTCCCTCTTCCCTTCCACCTTCGTTCTCTCCCTTCATCGCTCCCTCTCTCAATCACTCCACTTCCTCCCTCTCTCCTTTCTTCCTTCTGAGGCAGGGTTGCACTATGTGGCTCAGGTTTGCCTTGAACTTGAGATTCTCCTGCCTCAGCCTCCTGAGTGCTGGGATTATAGTCACATGTTAACATGCCTCAGCAAGAAGTTATATTTTGTCTTCTTCTCTTTTATTAGATTTTTAAAGTTACATTTTATTTATTTTGGTGTGTGTGTGTGTGTGTGTGTGTGTGTGTGTGTGTGTGTGTGTGTATGTGTGTGCTTGCCAAACAGCAGACATGTGGAAGTCAGGAAACAAATTTCAAGAGGCATTCCTTTCTTTTATCATGTGGGTTCCATCAATCAAACTCAGGTCCTCATGCTGGGCAGCAAGCACCCTTACCTACTAAGCCATCTTGTGGACACATCTTTGCCTTTCCTTTTCTTTTCATGTTTTCCATTTCAATCTATTTTTCCACCAAAGATACGATATTGTTAGTTGTGGCAAAATATCAACTCTCATATGCACTTATACCTAATTTTCTTCATCTACTCATCAACACCTAGATCGAATCTATTATTTGCCCATTGTGAAGAGTGCCTTGATGAACAGGAGCATGGAGTTACCTCTGATCCCTTTGGGTATGCATTTGGGAGTGGTATAGCTGGGTCATATGGTAGTTTTTTTGTTTGTTTGTTTGTTTGTTTTTCAAGACAGGGTTTCTCTGTGTAGCTTTGTGACTTTCCTGGAACACACTTGGTAGCCTAAGCTGGCCTCAAACTCACAGAGATCCGCCTGGCTCTGCCTCCCAAGTGCTGGGATTAAAGGCGTGTGCCACCACCACCCGGCCATATAGTAGTTCTAGTTTAAGCTTTTTGAAGAATCTCTAGCCTGATTTCTATAGTGATGTTACTAATTTCCATTACCACCAAATAGTGTAAGTCTTCCTTTATAATACATCTCCATTTTATTGTTTGTTTTCCTATTGGTAGCCATTTTGATGGGGAACTGAACCAGGTCCTCTGTAAAAGCAGTAATTGCTCTTATTGGATGAGCCATATCTCTAGTCCCTTGTTAATTGTTTTGGTGGCATGTGTTATTTATACAAAATAATGAGCTTCATTACAATGTATTAATATGTGTATATAATGTACCCCAATCATAGGAATTCAAGGAAGGGAATGGGGGGAAGAAAGAGGAAAGAAAAGAGAGGAGGAGAAGACCGGCAGAATTTTAGCCCACTTACATGCAGGTACCATGGTAACCACCAGTCTAATACGGGGTATTGTGTCTTTTACCATCCTGTTCATTCCAGCAGTATTAAAAGTTGGCTATTCTACCTTACTTGAGTTAAGGGATTGTATTAAAATTTTCTTGGTCATTTCTTGGAATGGTGGCAATTCTAGCATTTGGGAGGCTGAAGCAGGAGGATTGCCATGAGTTCAAGGCCAGCCTGAGCTGTATAGCAGAACCTTGTGTCATGAAAAACAAAACAAAACAAAGCAAAATTTACCCAGTTTGCTTTGTCCTTGGCAGGTTGGCACAGAAAGCAAAGAAATCAAAACAAATACTTGGAGAGAATTCATCTTAGATTGTGCACCCTAATAAGACGATGCACTGCGTCTTGCAGTTCAGTCCGAACAGACTGCTTGCCTCTCATCTTCTCACGAATAAATCTGCTTGCTTTCTTTTTTTTCCCCCCCCCCCCCGACAGGGGGTCTCTTTGTTGGTTTGGTGGCTGTCCTGGATCTCACTCTATTGACCAGGCTGGCTTTGAACTCACAGAGATCCGCCTGCCTCTGCCTCCCGAGTGCTGGGATTAAAGGCGTGCGCCACCACTGCCCGGCAACTCTGCTTCCTAAGACTTTACTTTGAGTCAAGGAGTTATAGATACGCTTTCGGTATATTCTTTTCTCCCCCTTCTCCTCTTCTTCCCTCCTTTGTTGTCGTCTTCCTCCTCTTTTTATGAAGAACTAAGACATTCTTCATAAAAGGGAAATAGTACACTTTATATAGCAGAAGTGAGAGAAATTAGGATGGAACTGGTCTGGAAGTCTTTTGCCTAAAGATTAGCTCTTTTAGTATTGGAAGGTGCTATACAAGCCACCAAGAAAGAAAAGCAATCGATATTCCTACCCAAATGTAAAGCCTATGAACCACAACAAAGACCAGCTGAGCTGTATTTCTTCCCAATTGTTCAATAGTGCCACTTTTAACTTGAGGGTAAAACAATAGCTGTCTAATTGGACTAAGGGCCTGCTCAATAAGAGGAAATTTATGCCTGGCGCTATAATTCTAGGAGGTCATGGCCCCTAGAGGAGAACCTACTAATTGCCAGTTTCTGAAACCAGTATATTTTCTAACTCAGTTCTAAATACATATCCTTACCCATAGATAAGTTTAGTTCTCTCCTCTTATCAAAGAAGCTTCTTACTGAAGCACATGGAGACTATTACGGGTATCTATAACTGGTCAAAATGCGGAGAATAAGTGACTGTGGGTGCTCAACCCCATTTTATACATCTTCAATGACAACCCTACACCCAAGGCTCAGGAAAAATCATGGGAGAGGAGGCAGGAGGACTGCAAAAGCCCAAAGACCAGGGTGTCTAGTGTGAGATGGTTTCTTTTTTCTAGACCTGACAGGGAAACTGTACCCATGAAAGCTCAAAAAATATGGTTGCCTAGTCAAGACCAGCATACTGACCACTCCAGCTGACATGCTACCATAGATGATGGGCAAGTCCTGCCTGCCTTCCCCTAACGGCTGCAGAGAGAGGGGGCATCCTTGTTCCGCAGGAAATGAGCCTTCTGATAGGTTATTCAACCTAAGTGCTCAGTTCTAAACTATACACTAAATGGACTCAGTAGGGTGTGTGTGTGTGTGTGTGTGTGTGTGTGTGTGTGTGTGTGCATATAAAGAAACAAAGGGGAAGTGACCATGACTTTTACTGGGAGTGGAAGGAACATGGGAAGAAGACCTGGAGGGGTGAAAAATGATGCAAATACAGAAATCATATAGAATATTAAAAGAAATTCTTTTTTTAAAGTTTATTTATTTATTTTTTTCCACAAAGCAATTGCATTTTCAACACAGAACAATACATGATTCACCAGCATACATGCATACACAAATCTGCATCCTGAGTCAAGGAAGGTAGAAACAATAAATTTCTTCACCTAAACAATTCCACCCAACCCAGTTCCAGCACACAGTTCCTAGGTCATCACTATAAACTCGAAATTGTCCCATTGCAATGAAATCTCCATTATGCACTTCATTTCTTAAGTCTCAAAATTCAAATGATAAACTCTGATAATAGCCTTCCAAATATGACAAATCCACAACCAAAATCCCTTTCGTGGTTTTCTCATTAAGTTCAAGAAGTTCAAAAAAAAAAAAAAAAAGTAAAGGAACTACTTTAGCAGATATATTTCTTATTACTTCTTATATACTTCTTATATTCATTCCATCTTCTTAATTCTTATTTAAACTTACATTTACAACTAGTATCTTTACTTCTTACAAGCTTATTACTGTATGTTTTAGGACTACCTTAGATTCTTCTTGCAAGCTTATATTTTTAAAGGAACTCTATGGATCTATTTTACAAACTTATATAGGGCTACCATTAGCATATATTTAACTTAGTAAACACCTAAAGATTTCTTAACACATATCTAACAAGACAGAATTTTTACAAACTCACATATCTTATTTTCATCTTTTTCTACTTCTTACTCTTAATTATTATCACTATCTCTATTAGAAAGATTCTCTTAACTAGACCAGTTTCTGAAACCAGTATATTTTCTATATTTTTAACTTTAGTTAAAATTCTTTAACTAAAAGGGGGAGTATTTCTTTTCTTTTTTATGTATTTTTTTTCATTTTACATACCAACCATAGTTCCCCTCCCTCCCCTTCTCCCGCTCCCCCTCCCTCCCCTCCATCACCCCCCCCCCATCCACTCCTCAGAGGGGGTAAGGCTTCCCTTGGTGAGTCAACAAAGTCTAGCATACAAAGTTGAGGCAGGACCAAGCCCCTCCCCGCTGCATCAAGGCTGAGCAAGGTATCCCACAATAAGGAATGGGCTCCAAAAAGCTAATTCATTCACCCGGGCTAAGTTCTGGTCCCACTGCCAGGGACCCCACAAACAGATCAAGCCACACAACTGTCACCCACATTCAGAAGGCCTAATTCGGTCCCATGAAGGTTCCCCAGCTGCCAGTTCGGAGTCCATGGGCTCCCACCAGCTCTGTCAGCTGTCTCTGTGATTTTCCCCATCATGATCTTGACCCGCCCTTGCTTATATAATCCCTCCTCCCTCTCTTCAAATGAACTCCAGGAGCTTGACCAAGTGCTTGGCTGTGGATCTCTGCATCTGCTTCCATCAGTTACTGGACGTAGGTTCTATGATAACAATTAGAGTAGTCACCAATCTGATTACAGTAGATGGCCAGTTCAGGCATCTTCTCCACTATCGCCAGGAGTCTTAGCTGGGGTCATCCTTGTAGATTCCTGGGACTTTCTCTAGCACCAGGTTTCTCCCTAACCAAAAAAAAAAAGTTCAAAGTATTTCAAAAAGAGAATTAGTTATTAAATAGCTTAGTTGTTTAACTCAATTAATTGATTAAAGGAATGACTGAAACACACAGACATTATTTAAGAACTATTAACATATTAACTTATTTTTAGTTATTTGCCAAGTTTTGTCTGTTACAACTTTTTACTTCTTGTAGGGTTCTTTCTATTTTGTTTCTCTTAAACTCTGTTTTTGAGACAGGGTCTTTCTGTGTAGCACTGGAACTTTCTAAGTAGACTAGGCTACTGTCAAACTCACAGAGACCCAACAGCCTCTGCCTCCCTGAGTGCTGGCTTTAAAGGCTCCCAAAGCCTGGGATTAAAGGCATGAGCCACCACAGCCAATTTACACCGTTCTTTTGAATGCAGGAGTATTTTTACTCACTTTTCCTAGTCTATTAATTATGGTTTAAAAAAATCATATTTTTCTATAAGTAAAACTCATCAGTTTTAGCGATTTTGTCATTGCTACTTTACAGTTATTTTTAAAATTTAGCTTTGATTTCCTTTCTGATTCAGAATATTTTTAAGGATGGATTTTAAAGATATTTGTATTTTAGTTCATAAGAATAATACTTTGTTGGTTTTGCAATTTGAATGAAGTATGTAGTATTCTTTCATTTGGAGAATTACTGAAGTCATGTTTCTTTTTATTTGTAGTATGAAGTACATTTTAAAATAAATATTTTTTTTACATTCTAGAATTTGACACATATAAACAAAACTGTTTTAATAGTGATACTCAATCAGTCAGTTGTATCCATTATTTCTGGTCTCCTTGATCTATTATGGGATGGATGAATGTGTTAATATCTTTTATTATGATTTTATTTCTATTGATTCCTGCAGTTTTTGCTGAGTGTATGAGATTAAAATATAAGGATTCATTAGACTTGTGTTCTCTACTGTGAATTAATCTCTTTAGAATTATAAACTGCTTATCTTCTCCTTTATTTTGCCTTTAATCTAATGTAGCCTGATATTAATGTCTGAACTCCTGTTTTTTTTTTGCTTAATTGTCTGTGATATGTTATTGTCTTTGTTTATATGTGACTCTGCTCAGTCATTTTCCTTTATATAAAATACTTTAGCTACAGTTTTTTGAACCAAACAATGTGAACCAATCTTTCTTGTGCTTTTAAAGGAATTGTGAGTTTATCCATTTACTCTTTTAGTAATATTTGTTTTATTTTGTTATGTTTCCTCTTTTTTCCAGTTTTCTTTTTAGAGTCTTGTTTCTTGATTTTCATAATATCATTGAGGCAATTCTTCAATTCTCCCCATTGTGAGAGTGGTTAAAGTCATCTCCGTATTTTAATGAATAAAACTATGATAATATCTCTTGATAAGAGCGTGTATACATAATCTATAAGCATATGTATTCATGTGTAGCATAACATAACGTTGATATATATGAATATACTATATATCTGCATGTGAAGATGTGTGTATATATATGTATTTTATCTTTATAACAACTTGCTTTGGCACATTTTTACTCAGGAATATAAAAAATTTACATTCAACAACATCAAGGAACTATCTCAGTTCTGTCTTGCAGTTTGGCAGACCTGGTCTACACAGTCTGTTAGCAATCTTGTACTACCCTCGCTTTTGCTCCTAGATATATTTTCTGGTCTGTATGTATTGATTCATGTAGTCATTCTTTTAGTCAAATAAATCTTTCAAAACTGACTTTACTTTTTTTGAATCTGTGGAGAAGTGGTGAATAAATGAACAGAAATGTTTGTTTTATATAAAATGGTTTTTTAAAAAACTTTTGATGCTGGAGATCAAACCCAGGACCTCAGGCATGCCAATCAAGCACTCTACCACTGAGTTATTCCCCTAGCTCCAAGTGGGCATCCTGAACACACTCATTTTGCTGAAGCAAGAAGTCCAATGAAGAAAGGAAATGTTAAATTTAACAATCTCTGACTTGAGAGGATGGCGGTCAAAACAAACAACTTGTCAAAGTGGAGAGAATAATAAAATGTCCTGTGTGGAGTGCTCAGTCATAAATGGAATGTCTATATCATATCCACCCCCTCAAGACTCAGGGATGAGGGTGGATTGTTTGTCAGAGCAGTGGTTGGGATAGATCAGACAGAAACAATGTCTTCTGGACACAGCATGATCGCCACACTCATAAACTCACAGCTGCTTTGGTTGATGATCAAGTTAGTCATAATTCCAGCATGGAAAGGGAGGGATCATGGGTCCTCAGCTCTACCTGGGAAGCTCCTGACAGTTGATGGTTTCTGGGAGAGAGTTAGTTGTCTATAAGTGTAGCCCTTGGTAGGTTGAGCATGCTCCAGTGGATGGCCAAACACTCATGAGTATATGGTAGCACAAATTGGATTAAGTGATTTGTTGTTGTTGTTTTTTGAAACATGGTCTCTCTGTGTTTCTCTGGCTGTCTTGGAGCTCACTCTGTAGATCAGGCTGGACTTGAACTCGGAGATCCACCTGCCTCTACCTCCAAAGTTCGGGGATTAACAATGAAGAGGACATGAAGTTGGGAGGGGTGGATCTGAGAAGAGTTAAGCATAAATATGATTAAAATACATTGTGCATATGAAATTCTTGAAGAATTCATATATGTGTATATTTACATATAACTAAATGCTGTCTACCTGTAATTATTCTTTTGGACACTTTTTAGGTAGGAGTGGTGCTTTCTCAAAATCAATTCTTCACAACTCATTTCACAAGAAGATAGTGCAATGTTTATGTGGGCTGATTACTCAATCATATAATTTTAATTTATTCTAATGGACACATAAGGCAACAATAAAATAGTAACAGTGTTTTAAAATTAGTTTAATTTAATTTTTTTTGTATTGCTTCAAGAGTACCTACCATCTATCTCAGTCTAGTCCAAGCACATTTGAAACACCTTACCCCTCCATTCTAGGGCACTGTGCTTTCTGGTTAGCCAACAGCAGTTGATGTTTTCATCTTTTCTTCCAGCATGGTCATTAGTAGCAATATTTGTACTTTTCTTACAAAAGTAAAAAAGTGTCTAGGTCACTCATAGGATAACTCTCAAGGTCTCACATATCATATTTGCCTGATAGAGACAAGGCAAAGTTCAGAACAACATTTGTGATAGATGGGCATTTCTCTAAAAGTGGAAGAGAAAAATTTACACTCATAAATCTGTTATCCTGAGAAGCACATAAACTATTTGGCAGGATGCTCCAGATGGTGATAACTCCTTGCTGGGCTTCTGAGGTAGACTTCTCACTGTGTTTACCCTCTGTATCTGAACTACAAGGCTCTATTACTTAGGCAACACAATTTAAGAGAAACAATGTTTGGCAACTTGAAGCAAAATTCTATAGAAGCCATGGATGTTGACTAAAGCCTCAAAAGTGGTAGATCTGTAAATGATCACAAACATCAGCTGTGAAAATCTTTCTTTTGAAGTTTTTCGTACCCATTGTAGAGTTACTTCCCATGATACTCTTAGGAAGAAAGTCACTACCCACCCCTTACACTTGTGGTTCATACTCTGTCCTCTTGATATTGTTCTGCAAAGGATATTCACAGCTTTCCCTCATTCATCTATTCACTCACTCACTCACTCACTCATTCATTCATTCATTCATTCATGACTTATTGTTCTTGCTGGTTTTTTTTTAAAGTCTTTTTTTTTTTAATTGTGGGGGCTGGAGAGATGGCTCAGCGGTCGAGAGCACTGGCTGCTCTTCCAGAGGACACGGGTTCAGTTCCCAGAACCCACATGGCAGCTCACACCTGTCTATAAATCCAGTTCTAGGGGATCTGACAGCTTCACACAGATATACATGCAGGCAAAACACCAGTGAACATAACATTTTTTTTAAAGTTTTATTTATTTATTATGTATATAGAAGAGGGCACCAGATCTCATTACAGATGGTTGTGAGCCACCATGTGGGTGCTGGGAATTGAACTCAGGACCTCTGGAAGAGCAGTCGGCGCTCTCAACCTCTGAGCCATCTCTCCAGCCCCCTTGCTGGTTTTATGTCAACTTGACACACCTAGAGTCATCAGAAAGGAAGGGTCCTCAATAGAGAAAATATTATGCCTCCATAAGATTAGGCTGCAGATAAGCCTGTAGGGCATTTTTTAAATTAGTGACTGATGAGGGAGGGCCCAGCCCATTGTGGGTGGGGCCATCCCTGGGATGGTGGTATTGGGTTCTATAAGGAAGTACGCTGAGCAAGTCAGTGGGAGCAAGCCAGTAAGCAGCACCCCTCTATGGCCTCTGCATCATCTCCTGCCTCCAGGTTTCCGCTGAGCTTGAGTTCCTGTCCTGACTTCCTTCGGTGATGAACAGCGATATGGAAGTGTAAGGCAAAAAATCCTCTCCTCCCCAATTTGCTTTTTGGTCATGGTTGTTTTGTCACAGCCATAGAAATCCAAAGACACTAATTCTTTGCATTTAAAGGGTTACCCATTTAGAAAAGAGCTTTCACTATCCTCCTTGCTCGTTAATCACGAGCCGTTCATTTGCTCATCTTTCACACAGCTCCGATATTTAACGCTGGCACCACATTTCAGTGGCTTCACTGTTTCAACATTCAGCACCTCACACGTGTAACATTGGAATGTTGTAGGAATGAATAACTTTGAACGCCATATAGAAATACAAAGGGAAAATTAGATGCTCAGACATGCACTTCTGGAGAACTGATGTTGCTGAGTCATCGGTCATGGGTTTGTGTCCCCACATATCGGAAAGAATACACGGAAAGGCATACATTGGAGCCACGGGAGCAGATTTATTTAAGAACCTAGGTACTTGCCAGTTTGCTATCAGCCATCTGACTCTTGAAAGGACAGACTAAGTTACTCAGGGCAGCCAGCGTCAAGGAAGATTTAATTTCAGATTGATGTTTTCTTCTCAGATATCCAGTTCTTCCAGCCTTTCAGCCAGACTCACTGATACCACGTCCAATAAATAAATATCTCTGCTTACACTATGTCTCCTGAGCCAGACCAATTACAGGAGCCTACACCTCACTGCAGGGCACAGAGGACCTATGCATGTGTATTGTGCATCCTTTTTATTGACTTCTCCTGGTCAGACACCATCCTGGACCAAGCCTACAAGTCTTCCCTCATCTCTAGAGCCACAATATACCTATATCTTACTATAATTGTCTTAAAGCTTTAACAAAGCTCTCTATAGCAAGTTATCACACCAACTTTTAAATCTCTTCTACAAATAAAGTTGTTTGAAGTGTTTACATATATAACTTTTCATATGGGTAGATGGTTTTACTTTTTTATCTATAAATATTCTGGGTGTGTCATGTGGTAACATATATTTAATCTTTATAAGAAAATGCAAAACTGTTTTCCAAATTTCTATATAAGTTTATGCTTCCCCTCCCCCTAAGTATATGATAATATCAGTTCCTCCATGTTCTCAGCAGCACTTCATAGGTCAGTTGCCTTAATTTGAGGCATTTTACTGTATATATAGTCATATCTCTGTGAACTTTTTAAAACTAAATGGTTGTATTTGGGGATGTATAAATTAGTTCTTATTTAAAAATATTTTTATCCAAGCATGTATTCTTTTAAAAAATAATTCAGAAAAATTTAAAAAACTTCATGAATGTTTTTAAAGCTCATAATTTGCTATATAATAAATTGGTTTTTATCTGTTCATTTATTTCATAAACACTTGTTAAGCACTTATTATCTGTTGAACTCTGAATTCAAAAGGCACTGACTATCCAGAAACAAATTAAATATTGTTCTTGTATTTGTGAACTTTGAAGTTCAGATGATAGAGCAAATGAATTGGATCAGTTAACAAATTATGGTAGGAAGAGGAATTGGTTCAGTGGCTCTTCTAATTGACATACAAAGAAAAAAGAAGAAATACAGACACCAAATTATCTCAATACTGAGAAACACAGAAAAGGGAGAGCAAGCAAAGCACGCGAGAAGTGAAAAACTGAAGTTGTCTTCTTCAGCTATTCATATGACAGATTCCACCAAATAATCCAATCAGTAAGTACATAAGTACACTGAACACAGTGATCAAAAAAGAAATACAGAAGTCCAATAAACACCTGAAGAAAATTCAGCATCCTTTAGCCATCAGGGAATGCAAACAGAAACTACTTTGAGGTTCCATTTCACTCCAGCCAGAGTGCTTGCCATCCACAAACAAACAAATAAGTGAACACACATGCACATGCACACGCACACACACACACACACACCTAAATAAGAGCAACTGTTGGCAAGGATGCCAGAAACCAAAAACAAAACAAACTTATTTCCTGCTTGTAGGAAAGTAAATTGGTCCAACTTCTGAAGAAATCGTTCTGTAGTTTCTCCAGAAGACTCAATGTCTAAGTGCTGTATGGTCCAGCTGTACCACTCCTGGTATACACATGAAGGGATCCAAGTCAGCACACAATGGAAGTATCTAAATACTCATGTTTATTGCATCATTATTCATAATAGTCATATTATGGAATCAGCCTCGTGTATGTGGTGGTTTCAATGAGAAATGCCCTCCATAGGCTCCTTTGAACACTTGACTCCTAGGTTGTGGTGCTGTTTGGAGAGATTTAGGTGGTGGCCTTACTGGAGGAAGTACTTCACTGGAGATAAGCCTTGAAATTGAAAGCCTCAGGCCATTTCCTGGGTGTGGATTGAAATGCAACCTCTCAGCTGCCTGCTCCTGCCACCATGCCTGCTCTTGTTCTTATCTCTTCACCGTGATGGACTCACCCCCCAGCAATCGTCAGACAAAATAAACTTTTCTGTAAGTTGCTTCAGGTCATGGTATTTTTATAACGGCAACAGAAAAGTAACTAATACAGTACACTCCAACTTGAGTATAGAAGAGAAATGAGGTACGTGTTCACCATAGACTATTATTCACACATGAAGAAAATGAAATTATGTCATTTGTAGGCAAAGAGTCATAATGGAACCGGAGATCAGTGTGGTATGCAAAACAAGCCAGACTCGGGAAGACACATGTTACATGTTTCCTTTCATAAGTGAAATCTACATTACAAATAAACAAACGAGTAAGGTGGACTATTTGGGAAGATAAAGCGATCTAGGGGGAAGACTACTGAGGTGGTGAATATGATAAATAAGAATCTCTTGAAATGCCTACACAAGAATGCTCTGATTAAATCTACTGTTTTTAATGAAGAATATATAGCAAGAAAAGAAAGAACTCTGAAATTGTAAGAAATATATAAGAAAGAAAATTTGGATTTCAAGACAAGAAAGATTCTTAAAGCAGGGCATAGCAATCAGGTACAAATATGAAGTTAAGGTTCACAGCCTTGAGCCTGACATGAACCCTGAGGCTTTGGAAAAGAGAGTCTAGAGATGATGTTAATATAGGTTCAGTACTGGGATAAAGGTAAAGATATTTCATCTGGCAGTAAACTAGGAAACGTATTGATTATTTAAAAAGTAATTCTCAAAGAGGTTTTAGGTCTTTCTTCTTGTTGGTTGCTAATTTTATTTTTATTTTACTTACACTTATAATATTAATGTGACATTATTTATCATTATCCTTAGCTATGTGTTGTTATATCAACTTTTGTACTTTATTTTATTTTTTGATGCAACTATAATAATGAAAGAATTCCCTTTACTATACAGGAGAGATAGAATTTGAGTATCTACTAAGGAAGTATGGGAAAATAATATCAGAATGAAATTCTGTCCTGAGGTCTTAGCTGTCACTGAATCAGGTCAACACTGTTACAAATTAGTTCCTTCTTTAATTCATCCTTACCCCTTGAATCTTTTAAAAGAAAGATTAATTAATTAATTCATGTGTATGTGTGTGATCCTGCAGGAGGAGAGTGTTGGATTGCCTGACACTGGAGTTACAGGTGGTGGTGAGCTGTCATGTGTTACTGGGAAACAAAGTTTGGATCTCTACAAGGACAATCAGAGCTCTTAACCGCTGAGCCATCTTTCCAGTCTATTGTCCCTTGAATCTCACCTTCTGCTTCAACCATTGGCTCATTTCAAATAAAACCTTTGCTCTGCTCTTGCATTTAGTGTTTTCTCATTTTCTTTCTAAACCTACATCTTTCTATATAATATATACGGACACAATAGCCTCTAGCATGCCTTTGAGATGTGTGGGTAATACCACCCATGAGAACTCTATCAGCCACTGATTTACTGAAGCAAAAGGATGCCGACATCACTTACAAGGAGTCAGAGAATTTGTTTTCCAAAAAGAAAAGGAGAAACATAGTTAACTCTTTATGTGTGTAAGTTCATCACTGGTATATTTCACAAAATGTGGATCAAAAGACATTTAAAGAAAACATTGTGTCTATGTGGAGTGTAGAATTTTTGGTCATTATTTTCCCCTAAATATAATACAAAACTATTTACATAGTATTCACAATGTGTTTAATGTGATAAGTAGTCTAGGGATGGTTTATAGCGAAGGCAGAACATGCATAGATTACATGCAAATTCAATGCGATTTTATGCAAGCAACTGGAGAACTTGTAGATTTTTATGTTCTCAGGGGTCCTCAAAGAATCCCCCCCAATGACTACCACATCTCAATGCTGAGAGGGAATGGCTTAATTTCACCAGAAATAAGTAGTACAAAGTTATTGATTAAAATACATGCCATGGCTTTGTACAAACACAGAGCCATAAGGCTAAATCTTAAGAAATAGTTATTTTAATAGGTCAAACATGATGAAATATCAACAATTTAATAGACTTCAATATAATGTTTCTTTTATGAATGAGGAAACAGGAGTAGGAAGTTTTGTCACTTTTGAAGTCATACAGGACTGGGATATGAAGAAGTGTAGTACGATAGTTTATATTGTTATTAAGTCCCAAAGTGAAGTTGTGGAGGAAATTTATTGTGTATTGTTTGGGTCTTGTATTAATTAGGTTTAGTACTACTGTGATGAAATGTTGCTGGGTCCTAATGGCTCCCTCTGGGGAAGGGGTTAATGATACAGACACTGGGAGTCAGGTGAAGGCAAACAGCAGACTCATTTATTCAATGACAGGGAAGGCCTTATATACCCTCTTCCTAGAATCCAGGCTGTGTCCCAATCTGGTGACATTGTGTGATTATCCCTCATTGGCTGGGCACAATCAGGAACTCTGACAGCAATCTGGTGACATCGTGTTGTTGCCCCTCATTAGCTAGGCATGATCAGGAACTCTGACAGCATCTGTTGCTAGGCCCTCAGGCAGAGCCCAGGTTGGCTCATAAGGAAGTACATTATATGTATGCCTTGGGAACTGATTTGAGCCAAATGTTCTCAACCCTATGGGCCTATTCGACTACAATGAAACACCACGACCGTAGCAACTTGGGGAGGAAAGGGTTTATTTGGCTTATACTTCCACATCATTGTTCATTATTGAAGGAAGTCAGGACAGGAACCTGGAGGCAGGAGCTGATGCAGAAGCTATGGAGGGGTGCTGCTTAGTGACTTGCTCATCACGGCTTGTTCAGCCTGTTTTTTATAGAACCCAGGGCTATCAGCCCGGGGATCGCCCCATTTACAATGGGCTGGATCTTTCCTTGTCAATTACCAATTAAGAAAACATCCTACAGGCTTGTCTACAGCCTGATCCTAAGGAGGCATTTTCTCAGTTGAGACTACATCTTCTCTGATGACTCTAGCTACGTCAAGTTGACATTAAACCAGCCAGCACTGCTCTGTCTGATGAGGCTTTTTATCCTTTCGTAACAGCTCATTACTGAAGATAGAGTTAGAAAGGGGAAAATGGGTGTCAATTCCAGCAGAGGAAAGATTTTTATAATTCAGTATTTTTTTACTGGGTTAAATAACAAAGGATTTGTACTTCATACATATAATTGTTTTATTTTCTTCTTTATGTGATCCTAGATTTAGATATTAATTGCTATAAAATTTGTTGACAAGAATTGTTTGCCCTCTGTGGGAATTGGAAAGAAAATGGCCCCCAAAGGGAATGGCACTATTAGTAAGTGTGGCCTTGTTGGAGTAGTTGTGGTACTGTTGGAGGAAATGTGTCACTGTGGGGGTGGGCTTTGAAGTCTCCTATGTTCAAGCTACACTGAGTGAGACAGTTTACTTCCTGTTGCCTGCAGATCAAGATGCAGCTCTTTCTCTTCTCCCGGCTCCTTCTCCAGCACCATGTCTGCCTGCATACAGTCATGTCCCGCTGTGGCAACAATGGACTAAACCTCTGAAACTTTAAGCCACTCAATTAAATGTTTTCCGTTATAAGAATTGCTATGCTTATGGTGTCTCTTCACAGCAATAGAAACCTTAACTAAGACACTCTCCCTCCCTCCCTCCCTCCCTCCCTTCCTTTCTTCCTTCTTTTCTCTTCTCTCCTCTCTCTTTTCTGTCCCCCTCCCTTCCTCCTTTTCTCTCTCTCTCTCTCTCATTTCTGTCCTTTCCTCCTTCCCTTCTCTTTCTTTTCCATCTCTCCTTTACTTCATTCTACTTAATGTTCAAAGCATTCTTTGGTTAGTAATTTGCTTATATATTTAGAGTAAACACATTTAAATTTAGGGCTATAACTTTAAGCATTACTTTGATTAGGTCCTATGGGAACTGCAGTGAAGTGTTTTGTTTACTTCTAAGCAGTATGTTATTAATTCAATTATCTTCTGACCAAGTCACTATGTAGAGAAGTAAAAGCACTTTGAAATTTCCCAGTGTATTATACTTGATCTTTGTTTAAGCTTCTATAAATAATTAAAACATTATACAAGTTATATTTAGGATTTATAAAGTGCTATATGTCTATAAATATTGTGTAGCAAGATAAAAAGCAAACTCCATTATGCTTAAGTATTTTTGTAAGTCCATTTAGTAAATATTTTCATCTTTTCCCACACATATACTTATTTTTGTAGAATTGGACAAATAACATGGGGTTTTTTAAAAAATAGTCACATGCTTTGTCTTAATTTATTTTTATAATTGCTCCGAAAAATATAAAGAGTTATCCATTTATCATTTTATGCTATTAGCACTTTAGACATTGCTCCACAGTGTTTACAATGACTAATTCTATTGGTATGCATGATATCCTAATGATTAAATGTACTGAAACTTCAGATGTTTTATCATTGGGAATTTAATTTTTTTCTATTTGTAGCTATAATAAACAATGCTGGGTTGAATTTATAACATTTTCCCTGTTTTAGAGTATTTCCTTAAGGCAGATTTACATAAGTGGGAATCTGGCACAGAAAGTATGAAATATTTTTATGACTCTTAATATAATGCCAAATCACTTTCCTAAAGTGTTGGAGCATTTAAAAATGCAATCAGGGGTGTGTGAGAGTACCATTTCTTTATTCCCTTGCCAGCATGAGATATTATCATTTAAAATATCTTTTCCTAATTGAAGAGATTTGAAAGGGGAATGTACTTTAATTTGCATTTGCTTTCATGTTTTATAAATGTGTTTATGTGTTTCACTTTCTATTTTTTGAGCTATTTTTCCTGTCTTTTGACAATTTTATACATTCAGCTGGCATAATATACATCATTTTATCTGACTTCAATACATTATTAGTAAAACATATCCCATTGTTTATTTCCTTCCAGAATAATTTTTTTTTTGTATAAGTGCAACAAGGGCAGGGCCTGGACGGATAGCTCAGAGGTTGAGAGCACTTGATACTCTTGCAGAGAACCCAAGTTTGATATCCAGTGCCCACATGACTGCTCACAGATACTTATAGCTGTATCTTCAGAGGATCCAGAACCCTCTTTTGGTCTCTTCCAGCATTTGAATCCACATGTACATACCTATATACAGATATCCACATATACACACATAATTAAAAAGAATAATAAAGGCAATATTTTGTATTAATTGTATGTCTTAGGGTTACTATTGCTGTCATAACACACTATGATGAAAAGTAACTTGGGGAAGAATGGGTTTATTTGGCTTACACTTCTATATACTGTTTATTATTAAAGGAATACAAATGGTAGGAAGCTGGAGGTAGGAGCTGATACAGAGGCTGTGGAGGAGTGTTGCTTACTGTCTTGCTTCCCATGGCTTGCTCAGCTTGCTTTCTTATAGAACCCAATATCACCAGCCCAGGGATTGCCCCACTTACAATAGGCTGGCCCCTCCCACATCAGTCACTAATTAAGAAAATGCCCTACAGGCTTTCCTGCAGCCTGATCTTATGGAGGCATTTTCTCAATTGAGGATCCCTCCTCTCAGATGACTCTAGAGTGTGTCAAGTTGATATAAACCCAGCATATTATGCAATGAAAGTAGATTTTTAAAAATGTATTCAATGTAACTTACATTCTATTTGATTAAATACATTCATGTACTATATTGTAATTAAACTCATAATACATGGAAATTATTAGTCTACAAAAATAGCCAGAAAAATAGAAAAATCATTCAAAAGTCTCCAAAAGAGCCAATAGTTACAACCCAACTGTAGTTTGCCAGTTTTGTTCATACTTTTATTTTTTAAAGGCAGGATCAATCTAACTATTTAGCCTGAGGTTGGCCTTGAACTTGGGTTCTTCCTGCTCAAACCTTCCAGTTCTGAGGCTATGAGTATACACTACCATGCTTGGCTCTCAATTTTCAAGTTTTATTTAGTTGTTTTTGTGTGATTACTTTTTGCTTTGATGGACTGATTACATTAAAACCACCTCCATGAATCCTTTTTCTCTTAAAAAGGAAAAATGACTTCTAGCAATTTCTATCTAAACAGCTGCTTCTTCATGGACCTTCAAGGGTTCAGACAGTCTCTTGAGTGTCAAGGTGAAGAGAACTAGAATCAGGACATGGTGTGTAAAGGATAGTTACTTCCCTGCATATTCCCAATTATTCTGGCCCTACTAATGAGCAGACCCAGTTTGGACAGATCCTTATGAATACGGTTAGACCCATTCATTACTGGGCTAGTGTAACTGGCCCCCTCAGGCAGTTCTTCCCACATAGAAAGTAATGTTGCTGTTGCACCTTTATATTTCTACCATGTGCCCTTGTATTCTAGATGAAGTCTGTTATTTTAGCAGAGTACAAAAATCTATGAGTAGGGGAGATGAGGGGTTGGAAGGAAGAGTGTTAGTCAAGATGAATGATGTTTGAAAAAGCCACACAAATACCTACTATCTTCTAACCCAATAAAAACATATAAAAATGAATTTAAAGGCACATAATCTGCAGGGTTAGATAGTTTTGATCCTAGAAGCAGAAAGATACTAAACAAGAATCTCAGAGATCAAAGTTGTTCATCAGGGAAGCTGTAGAGGCCCTCCAAAATAAGACAGACTTTTCCTTTCTGATTGATTGTCAACCAGAACTAGGTGATAAGACCCCATTGCTGAAGATACCACCCACCATGTTTCCAAGATATAGATAATCCAACTGGAATTGATCTAGAAACCTTCTCACTGCTGGCTAATTTTCAAAGTGCTAAAAGGTGCTTTATAGACAGCTTCAGGAAGAAAAGACACCACCATTTTTATCCAGCAGTGAGCTCTCTGAACTACAACATCAACCTGTCAGGCAAGAGGTACCCACACGTGCATTAGTGGATGACTGCTATGGAGGTCCAATTGCCCTTCACAGAAGGGAACTCACGCCTGGTATCATAAACCTGGTTCTATGAAGGAATTTACCACTGATGTTAGGCTTAATAGACATAACATTAAACTGTTTTCTACATAGCTGTGTTTATACCCCACAAAAGCTACTTTCAACCCTTATCGGGGAAGTCTGTCTTTATACTGAATTGAATGGTGGTGAATGCAAGAGACTCATGGTTGCCCAAGTTGCCAAGAATGAGTGACAGATGAGGGCTCTAGACAAGTTTCTTATAGTAACCTCTCTACGACTCATGGAAAGGGGGAAGGAAAGAATGTAAGAGCAGCTGCCAAGTGGTGGTGGCACAGGCTTTTAATCTCAGCACTTGAGAGCAAGAGGCTGGGGAATCGCTGTGAGTTTGTGGCCAGCCTGGTCTACAAAGTGTGTTCCAGGACAGCCAGGACTGTTACACAGAGAAATTTTGTCTTTTAAAAAAAAAGCCAAAATAGAAAGAAAGAAAGAAAAAAGAAAGGAAGGAAGGAAGGAAGAATGTAAGAGCAGGATAGGAAAGGCAATCGCAGCCTTTAGATACCACATAGTTAACATAATCATGAACTCACAGCCACTGTAACCACATGTATTGATTCTGCACAAGACAAGCCAGCTCCACAGTCACTCATGAACAGAAGAGGGGCTCCTGGCATTCTACTGCTTACTTTGAGCTATTAGGTATTATTAGGCTCTGGGAGAGGGGCAGCCATTATTTTCAGCTCCAATGGTTAGCTTCAATCGCATGATCACACACATGACCCTGGTCTAATCCAGTGTGCTGGTAAGTTTTTATCAACTTGACATAAACTAGAGTGACCTGGGAAGAGAGAACCTCAACTGAGGAATTCCTTCCATCAGGTTGGCCTGTTGGCATGTCCACATATGCTGTTTTCTTGATTAATGATTGATATGGGGGTGCCCAGAATCCTGTAGGTGGTGCCATCTCTGGGGATATGATCTTGATTCTATGAAAAAGCAAGCTAAGCAGGCTATGGAGAGAAGGCCAGTAACAAGTCTTCCTTCATGGTCCCTGATTCCATGTTCTTGCTTGAGTTCCCATCCTAACTTCCCTCAATGATGGACTGTAATGTGCTATGGAGATCTAAGCCAAATGAATGCTTTCCTTCTCCAAGTGGCTTTTGGCCATGGTGTTGATCATAGCAATAGAGAGGAGAGAGATGGCTCAGCCATTAAGAGCATTGACTGATGTTCCCGAGGACACGGTTCAATTCCCAGGCTGTCTGGTGTCTGGCCACACTAGGACAAAAATAAAAAAATAAAAAAAAGAAAGAAAAAGGAAGAAGGAAGCATGTGACCCTCCCTCACACACACACACAAAATCAGGCAAATTTTTTTAGGGTATACAATATATCACCAGAAGAATATCCAGAGAGACACCAAGAAAACAGAAGGATACAATGTGGGAAAGATCAGCAGGGAAGGTGGGTGGTAGCCCGGGAGGGACATCAGACAAGGTGGAAGCAACAGCCACCAGAATATGCTAAATACTCACATGAAATTGTCAAGGAATAAACTTTATTAACTCCCCCAATGTAAGGTAGCTCTGTTCTCATGGAAGGTTTTCTTTTCTTTGATCATTTTAACTTCTACTATTCTCCCTCCGTTTCCCTGCTACCCTGGCATCCTCCTCCCCAGGGCCTGTTGAGCCACTTGGAGGAAAGTAACCAAAGCAGAGGTATTTTGGGGAAGCAGAATCTACTTCTTTGCTCCACATTCAGTTTGCCCTGTGGATCCTTGGAGGAAGTGAAGCCAGGGGCACCAATTTCCATCTGGACTCCAGCCCAACCTGAAGAGGACCTCTTGGAGTTCAGAGAATGGATTGAGGCTCGCAAAGTACTTAGAACAGTGCCTGGCACCAAATCAACTTTTAATAAATGGAAGCTATTATCTTCTGCATTTAGGTTAGTTCTGCCTCTCCACTTCTCCCTAGGGAAAGCTTCTGTGTGATCACCAATGGCTGCCTCTTAGAAACTATAACAATGAAATGAAAAAGCAGGAGCAGTTATGTTTAATGTGGACAAGATTTTTAAAGGAAGTTTTCTATTGACTCTATTGAAATTTTTTGAGATAGTCTCTCTTTTTTTTCTTCTTCACAAGACACTCCTCACTGCAGTGTCGAAATATTGGAAGCAAGATTCTAAATTATTTTAGCATGGAGGGGCATGCAAGTTTTATTTTCAAATACTGTGGAGTGTCAGACATATGATGTTAACTCGTGGGACCTTTAACCCATTCCTGTGAAGCTGGTTCCCTTTTATTTACTTAGTTAAGAAACTAAGAAACATGAGTAAAAGTCACGAAACTGGTAGAGTACAACCAAAAACACGCATGCAGCTCAAACCAAGAAACGTATTCTCACTTTTGTCTTTTGTTTCTTTTCAAAATTAGCATACAAGGTAACGAGTTTGTCATGACATTTTCATACGTAATTGGTTTTTTATTGATCCTCCCACCCCCACTTTCCACCATTCACTTGTTCCTATTTTTTTCTTTCGACATTTTTATTTTTGTGTCTATGCGTGGGTTTGTGTGAGAATGTGTGTCTGTATGCAACTTCCCTTGAAGGCCAGGAGAGGACTTCAGATCTCTTGTAGCAGAAGTTATAGGCACCACTTAATGTAGATGCTGGGATCCAAACTCCAGTTCTCTGCAAGAGCAGTCAATGGTCTTAATCGCTGAGCCTCTGTTCAGCCTCACTACCTACTTCTCTTGCCCTTGCACCCACACTCCTTTGTGGTCTTGCACCCCTGCCATCCCCCTTTACTATCATTTACACATGTTTAGTTACTCCTTCCTTTCTCAAAATCTCTTTCACTCCTCTTATGGTCCCCTTTCTCATTTCATGATCTATACCCATACTCACACACACACACACACACACACACACACACACACACATATATATATATATTAAATATTTTAGGATCATAAATGGCCAACACACACACACACACACACACACACATACACACACACACACACACACACACATACACACACACACACACACACACGGTAAAAATGAAAACGACTCACATATGAGAGAAACATACAGTCTTTATGAACCCAGGCTACCCCGACATAATTACTGTCACACCCATACATTTTCCTGCAAATTTCATTTTTTTGTGGATGAATAAAAATTATGTTGTACCCTTCCTTTCGGCTCCTTTCCTCCCGTCGGGCTTCCTCTCTCTCTCCCCCCCTCTGTCTCTCTGTCTCTCTCTTTCTCTCTCTCCTTCTC
>CABHPH010149391.1:4885-70756 GCA_902168325.1 Peromyscus nudipes
TGAAAAACCAAAAAAGTGGGGGGAAAGAAAAGAAAAGGAAGAAAGAAAAAAAGAAAGAAAGAAAGAAAGAAAGAAGAAAGAAAAAGGAAGGAAGGAAGGAAGGAAGGAAGGAAGGAAGGAAGGAAGGAAGGAAGGAAGGAAGGAAGGAAGGAAGGAAAAGCAGAAATCAGTGCTAGACTCCTTCAGAAGTAAGATACTATGGAAGATTCAGGGAAACTTGTAAGGCCAGCTTTCTCTGCAGGTAGCTGGTGGTGGTGGAGCTCAGCATGTCCATATACTTTCTACAGCTTCTAACACTGCCTGGGACGGCACCAGATGTATTTTAGCCATGTTATGTCACGGTTGTTGAGCAGAAAAATGAATACAGAAAGAAGGAACCAGCTCAGTTTTTCCCTGCACTCCCTCCTTCGCTCACCTTTGAATCTGGTCTCTGGTTCCTTTGCAGCTGGCCAACTTCCGGTAAGATAAGGGTCTAGAAAGTGGGAGTGTAGAATAAAGGACCCACAGGAGGCTTTTCTGAGTCAGACCAGCTGCAGTAGCTGCCATTGTGGGTGCTGACACACAAAAAACTTAATCCCAGATGGGAGAGAATCTTCCTGAGTTCCCAAGAGGATGCTCTAGGAAAGGTCCTGGGAGGCTGTGGTGGCAACATCATTTCCCACCCTTTCAAAGAACTTGTCTTCTTCTTGAAAACAATGTTAGTTTCTCAAGGTAAGAACCAAAGGAAATAAGTCTGTTTTCCTTAGGAATAAGATAGGTGCTTGTGTTAAACACACACACACACACACACACACACACATACACACACTGCCCCAGTAAATCCATACAGCCTGGCTTAGGTTACAGTGGCTGAAACATAGTAAGAGTTTTTGAGAAAAAAGGAGAAAGAGAGGGAGAAAATTCTGAGTCAGGCTCTGGTCTGATGGGGCTTGTAAAGCTGGCCAATGAAAATCCAGTTACAGAGCAGCATTGTGAAGGCCCCCCACAGCAAACACAGCCCTCTGTCACTCCCCTCCCACGCCCCAACTGACATTGTAGCTTATGTGCTCTCTTGTGGGCTGGCGGCATTTAGCAGAATGTCTCGAGAAGTGTGTTTTGGTGGTCCGTTTTTTGAGTATGGAATCTATGGAGTTAACAAGCTTTTCCAGAGGAAATGTTTCTTCCGCCTTTTCTCAGTGGTTTTGCGTTGCTGGGCGCTTTCTTTTTACAGTTTGATCTCTCACTTGCATGGTTCTGAGTTCCATAGCCCCAAGCAGTTCTGACTTTAAATTAGTTTATTAATTTGATGGCCAGTAGTTAAAACACATACCTTCTATTTAGCTACAGACTGGGAGTGTGTGTGTGTGTGTGTGTGTGTATTTATATATATGTATATATATATGTATATGTATATATACCCATATATATTTTTTCTTTTCAGATGTGCTGAGAATACTCAACGTATGTCCTTCACTTTCAACTAGTAAGATTTCAACTAGTTTCTGTACCATTTCCAGGGGTGCATAAAGTGTACATAAAGAGATTTATGTAGAAATTCCAAGTGAACTGGATAATATGGCCACCTTTTTTTTTTCTTATTGCTTTCCCTAAAGACATTCATTGAAAACATCCTAAGTAACGCTCTATCAAAGACAAATCCAAGAAGAGTGAGGGGCAGGCCTGATAGCAAAGCTCCGTCCACCAGAGGCATTCTTACCCAGGATGGAAACTTGGGCTTTTTCATGGGGGGAAAAACCCCACATATCAATTTGCAAGTCCTACTAAGAGATAGTTCAGGTATTTTAACCTCTGTTTGGGGAGAACTTTTGAGGGAGTACTGACAGTGGTTGTCTTAGTTTGCTTTCCATGGCTATGATAAAAACAATGACCAAGCCAGGCGTTGGTGGCGCACGCCTTTAATCCCAGCACTCAGGAGGCAGAGGCAGGCGGATCTCTGTGAGTTCGAGGCCAGCCTGGGCTACCAAGTGAGCTCCAGGAAAGGCGCAAAGCTACACAGAGAAACCCTGTCTCGAAAAACCAAAAAAAAAAAAAAAAATGACCAAAAGGAACCTGGATAGGAAGGGGTTTTATTTCAGCTTACACTTCTAGTCCATCACTGAGGAAAGTCAGAGTAGGAACTTAGGCAGGGGCAAGAACTGAAGCAAAAACTGTGGAAGAGCGGATGGTGGTAGTGCACACCTTTGAGAGCAGAGGAAGGAGAGCAGAGCACTTGGGAGGTAGAGGCAGGTGGATCTCTGTGAGTTCAAGGCCAGCCTGGTCTACAGAGAGAGTTCCAGGATAGCCAAGGCTACACAGAGAAACCCTGTTTCAAAAAGTCAAACCAAACCAAACCAAACCGAAACAACAGAGCAAAAAGCCATGGAAGAGTGCTGCTTGCTTGCTTGCTCCTTATGGCTTGCTCAGTTGCTTTCTTATATACCCCAGGATCACCTGCACCTCTTATAGTGGGCTGGGCTCTCCCACATCAATCATTAGTAAAAAAAAAAAAAAATGCCCTACAGACTTGCCTACAGACAGAGGTAATTCTTCAGTTCTTCAGTTCTTCATCTTCCCAGATAGCTTTAGCTTGTGTCACACTGACAAAAAAAAATCAAAACAAAAACCAGAACAGAGGTAACTGATGTGAAGCTAGGGCTAGGGGCTTCCCCAGGAAAGGGTGATGTAGGTGGGTCTGCTGGAGGAGGCCAGACTGGATGGTGTGGTGATGCTGAGGATGAATTGGCATTAAAAAGACTGAGAGGAGCAAATCTGACCCCAAAGAAGCAGAAGGTGAGGGCAAAAGCCTTGTGGAAAACCAGATGAAAGAGTCATCTGGTCAACCTGTGGTATGCTGTTGAATTGTCCATTAGTCCCCTGAGTTCCCTCTGTGTCACAGGGTAACACAAACAAGTCCTTGACAAATATTGTCATTTGCCAAATTATATTTGGAAGATTAATTTGGTTTCCTTGTGTGGGAAAGATCAGAACATAGGAAGAAGCCAGCGGTGGTGGCAGGCCATGTTAGGACGCAATTGTCTAGGAAGGGAATGAATATTTTAGGAATTTAGTTGGGGTTGTTAGTGCTCTGGGGCTAAATATTCCAAAGCAATATACTGATGAAAGGGAGTGTTTTAAAATGTGACAGAAAATAAAAATAAAAGTATGACCATGCCTGGTTTCACTTGGGAGTGAGTGGGGGCCGGTGCCTGGCTTCTCCCTGACTTCTTCCTGTCACTCTGCTCGCACCGACTTGCAGGTTTTCTTCTCCTCTTTTGTTTTGGGCACTGGACCTTGGAATTTAGCACCAACCAACATCCAGTAGAGCAAACTCTAGCTTATGGTTTCCTGGATCTCCTGTGTTGGCGGAGCCTCCCTAAAATGATGCTTCTTATCGAAGGCCTCACAGTGGGAGCAAGTTGTCTTATTGAACCTGATGTCTGCTCAGCTCATCATTGCAGTTTTGCAAAGCATTACCTTGCCAGTGTGTGTTCCCATCTAGAGGCGCTAAGCTCACTGTGTTGGGGGACACACACAGGGTCATCTGTACCCCTCTCCAGCTGGCATACATTCACCAAACTGAGTTCCCGGGAGTCACCTCCAGCCATTGGCAGAGTGTCATTTGGGGACCTGAGTGTCAACTCTTCAGGTTGGATATCAGCTTATGTCTCTATATCCCGGTCCAGCTGTTCTGTCAAAGCATGCTTAGGAGTGGGGGGTGGAGAACTTTGTCATACGCAGGTAAAACTCAGAGGAAACGTGACAGGTTCTAGTTTGCTCTTGTTAGAGCCATGTGTCTTGATCCTTTTTCCTTTCTTATATTTCTAAACTACCTCTCAGATGGTGACAGTTGACTGCACCCTAGACAAACTGTGACCCTGCTCGCGCACTCACTGGAAATCATGGGAAATCCCTTGAGCATTGGCTGGGATACTTTCAGTGACAACATGTTTTTAAATTTTTTTTCTGTTTATATAATTTTTGTCTAAATATAGAATCTGTTTGGAATGTGGAAAAAGGAAAAGGAAAAAAAAATCAAAGCTCAATACGTTACTCGTTATCACTGGCTTTGAAAGAAACCAGCCAACCACAAGAATTCATTTCAGGATGGGCTTTGTATGTAGTCTCTTTATTTCCCCACCGTTCTTGAGAGTTTAAACAGGGTCAAATCTGTTCTTTATAAAGGTTTGCTGTGTGAGCACAATCCACATCCTCCTCCTCCCCAACTTCTATGAGAGTTATGGATGTGGTTTGAATGAGAACTGTCTCCCACCGGCATTGGTATTTGAACACTCGTCCCTAGCTGGTGCTGCTATTTGGGAAGATCTAGGGCTTGATGGAGGAAGTACCTCCCTGATGGATGGGCTTTGAGATTATATAGCTCTCTCCACTTCTAGTTTGTCCTCTCTGCTTTGTGCTTGAGGTAAAGGATGTAAGTTCTCAGCTCCCTACTCTGGCCACCTCACGTGCCTGCCTACTGCTATGCTGGCCCCACCATTATGGACGCTAAGCCCCTGGAAATGTAAGCTGAAATAAACTCTTTTTACTATAAGTTGCCTTGGTGTCTTATTACAGCATCAGAAAAGTAACACAGTCCTGCGCCATTTGTCCCTCATGTTGTGCTGCCTGGCATTGCTCACCGTTATGCGTTTGTCACGAGATGGTGACATACTATAGAAAGTGGGTTTCCTCATTGTCTTCTTGTTACCACCACAGAGGCTGAGCATAGGGATGAGGACTTGATCAACACCAAGTGACATCATCATATACCTACTTAGGGGCTCATTTCAGGAGCCCCTTTGGCATTCCTTTTAATGCTGGACGATCTCAGGGTTGGCACAAGCCAGCGCTTACCAACTCATCACCTGCTACAAGCCACAGAAGAGCCGGGTGGTGGCTTGAGCCTTTTATCCCAGCACTGGGGAGGCAGAGGCAGGCAGATCTCTGAGTTCAAGACCAGCCTGGTCTACAGAGTGAGCTCCAGGACAGCCAGGGCTGCACAGAGAAACCCTGTCCTGCAAAAAACAAAACAAAACAAAACAAAAAAGAAAAAGAAAAGAAAGAAAGAAAAAGAGTCACAAATGGCCATGGGCTATGGCTATGACACAAGAAACATTGGCTTTGGGGTCAGCAAATCTGAGCCCAGAGCCTGCTTTACCTGAGCAATATTAGACAAGTATTTTTACCAGAGCAAAACTTTTTTGTGTGTAACATGGAAATCAAAATATTACTTAACTTCCTGGCATTTGTTGGCTAAATAGAATAAATTATATAGAACTGTAGGTCCTATTAGCTCAGTCAGGTATGTAAGGAATGCACTTCCTTTGGTTGACTTGAATATGCTACTTGAAAGCCTAGGAGCTGAAGATCCAAGTTCTGTTCCTTCCATATGGATCCTCTGCCTGTGCCAGCGTGGAGACTCCAGAGAGCTTACTGCAAAGATCAGGGTGGAGTTTCAGGTCTTCGATCCTTACTGGTCTGCCATCATGCTACTGACAAGGTCTGATGCTGCTAATTTATCATAGATGGGAAGCAGAGTCCTAGATTGCCAAGATCACAGAAGTTCTGGGCTCCTGGGGTCATTATTTTTAGAGAGAACTTCCATTAACTGTTTAGTTATCCTGGATCAAGAGGGACCATAAATCTCTGTCATTCTAATATGCATGTGGATGGCTGATACCTCACCTGAAAACATAACCTGATGCAAGGTAAAGACATGTTAATGAGGCTTCATGTGCCTGGAGGATGGCCATTGGAATCCCTGGTCTTACAGTTTGACAAGATTACTAAAAGGCCAGATTTCTGTTTGCCAAAGACCTGGGGATGGCTGTGAACTCAGAAATAGACACAGCAGTAAAGGGCACTCCTCTTTGTGTGCTGAGTGTAGCATAGTTGTTAGAGTGTAGCACATGGCAAGATGTTTCTCTTCTTTCATACTGGGAGCTGTGTGCCTGTTCCAACACTAACCACCAGGAGAACGGAGATGAAGAGCCTGGCCTCATACTGATGGGTGGTCTTGGAAGAAGACCAAAGCCAGTGTTTGAAGGACTATCCTGGGTAGCCCGGTGGAATGCCTTGATGTTTTTGTAGACTGAATTTTTTGGACCAACACATACCTTGGATCATGTGCCTCAAGCCTTTGCTATTTGCTCAGTGGATAAAATGTAAAAAGAAGGGCAAAAATATAATGTTGTGATTTACGCATCTGATAAACTTCCTTGGGATGGCTAAGTGGATCAATAGTGTCTCAAGAGAACTCCATTGTGCTATAACACACTGGGTTGGTAGGGTGTGTTGAAAACTTTGCTATTGGCCTGTCCCCCTGGCCTCTGAGAACTTGGATAGAGACAAGGATTTCCTAGGAATTAGATGCCTTGAGGCTGAGACTGCCTTGCCTGGCTTGTGTGGAGTTGGTAGAAAAAGGAGTACGAGTGACCCATGTGGTAATGTGGTGTCTGGAGCAAGAGCATAGACAGAGGAAACCGTAAGGAAGCTTTAGATGGGTGCTTGGAGGGCTGGATGCCCCTTCCTGCCTCTCATGCTGCATAGTCAATAGGCACTGTTCTTGTAGCATACAGATGTGGTCTGGAGGTCTAGCGGAGTCTAGAACCTAAAGCAGAACATGAGTCTTCTGAAGGGGAAACATATTGGACGCTCCCTCTCTAGGAGGAAAATGGAGATCAGCCCTGAAAACAGGAAGTAGGATGGGGAGCTAGGGTGTACATTGTATATATTTGATTTTCCTCGCCAATGGACTCTGGCAATGGCCAGCTACAATGCCAGATTTTAAAATTTTCTCCTCCATTGTATTGTCCTTTATGCACCAATAAACTCTTTACCGCCAAGTATTTATAAGAACACCCTCATGTGATAGTGCTCTGGGGGAATAAGGGACAGAGGTGGTCTTAGGGGCATAGTTTGTCCTTGTCACCTATTTAGGAAGCCAGTCTTGAAGCTGGGTAAGTTGAGGCAGTAGAGATGGTGTGATACAGAGGAGCGAGGCCAGGCTGGTGAGACATGCACATGTCACCCACAGTAGAGGAAGGGGCACTTGCTGAGGAAAGAGCTGAGTTGCCTGTGAAGCTGGTGACAAATTTCCAATCTCTAGCCCCCGGAGAGAAGTTTTCCCTTTTTCTCTCATCCTCAGACAGCAGAACTGAAACCTCATAGGTTGATAGGATGCTCCCCCCACCCCAAGCCAAGGAGCTAGTGAGTCTTGACTCTCAGAGTGAACTGCATCCGAAAAGTCCTTACCTTCCCTGGCATTCTATTTTGTTTTGGGTACCCTAGTTCACTCAATATTGTTCAGCAATTTTGAATCTTTACAGTAAAAAAAAAAAAAATAGCATGTAAGCAAGTAGTTAAGGGGACATGCCAGTAGAGTATAAATAAATAAGCCCTGGCCAAGCCGGAGAGAGACAATCTATTATTACTTTGTCATTTTGTTCCTCTGAAATAGAGAAGAGCATTTAACCAGAACAAAAGGCTGTGCTCTAAGGGCAAATTAATATTTTTATCTTCCACGGGCTGAAAGTGAGAACCACTAAAACCCTTCATGTTCCAGTGTTACACGGTACCCAGTCTCATGTACCAGCATCCTCTGTGCCCTCCTTGTCCGGGTTGCCATGATCCTGCTCCCAGCTGGACCCATGGTTGCGCTCAGAACTTGCTGCCATTCTTCAGTTCAAGCAGGGTTCACTGTACTCTTGCCCACAAAACCAAATAGAAGTGAGCAATGGGAGTCATTGCTTTTTGTTCAGATGGTCTGTGGTAGGGCTACAAGTTGACCCCATATCCACTCTCCTACTTTGTGCACGCTCATAAATTCCCCCAAGAATTTTCTGGGCATGTGGCCATTGAGGACACAGTTTGAACTCCCATGGTTCCCTTGCAGTTCTGCATGGCCATCTGGCAACACTCTGGCCAACGGATTGTGAACACATGTGATGAGTCCATCTTCTAGGTTGTGTCTGTAAATGGGAGCATGCCCTGTTCCCTGTCTCTTTTCATAGAAAGGGCGGGGGGCATTTGTAAGAAAGCAGTCCCCTAATGAAACTGGGCAGCAAGATCAAGAAGAACTGGGTTTCTGGTGTGAGTGCCCAGGGGCAGAAATCCTCGGATGTTCTTCTTTCACAGCACAGTGAGTATCTGTAATGAGACTTTTTCACATTGCCTCCAGGCCAAAAGCAACGCACAAAAATTCTGTTTTTTAAGTAGTTGTGTCCAAAATGTTTCTTAGAAATATGCTAATCACTTCAAAACTATTGGAGAACTAATAAATTAAAAGAAAAAAATACTCATGTCCATTTTTAATAACGACATCACTTCTGAGTGGGGTGTGTACCTGATGAGTACGGCACAACTTCTGAGACCATAGGTTCACCCCAGATGACAATACTGTCATTTGGTTTCATCTTGTGAGGGTATCCATCAAAGCCAGCTTTGCACATGTTTGAAGCACCACAAAAAAGATGATCACGAAGTCTAAAGCTTAAACTCCAAGCTGCCTACAGCGAGTAGTCCCCTCAGCATCTGGCAAATGTCAAGTACCACAGTGTTTTCTTCAAATTTCTTCAATGTTTAGCAGCTACTGTGGTATCCTGTAGTGCACTTGAGCATCATAGGGAACCGTTGCCATAGGGCCAGCTACACCACCTGTGGACTGCTTCTGCCTCTTAAGAGAAAAATCAACTTCCGTTGTCTTTATGCCACTATAATTTAAAATCTGTAAGAGCATACGAACATTGATCCTCCCTAATAGACCGTTCAAACTCTTTTGAAAAGGAGTAAAATTATAAGTAGAGGGCTAAGGACGTAGCTCATTGGTAGAGTATTTGCCTAGAAGGCATGACGTCCTGGCACCTCATGAACTGGGTATGATGACACATGTCATCCAAGTGCTCTGGAGCTAGTAGCTGGAGAATTAGAAGTTCAAGGTCATCCTTGGTTACTCAGCAAATTTGCAGCCAGCATGTCTTGTATGGGACTCTGAAAGCAATGACTAACTAGTTTCATTTGAAAGTCCCATGAGCCTGTGGTCATCTCCCACTTCCTTCCCTGCAGTTACATTTGCCCTTTGGCCCAGGACATTTCTCTCAACTGTTTCCCTTTTCTTCCACTTACCATTCTAGTAGCTGCTGGCTGTGAGCCCGCTGCCCTCCATGACTCCTGACGCCTTCCCTTCCAGAATGATGCCTTCGCCCTAGTGGTACCTTGTTGAAGGGCTATAGGTATTTGCGTGGAAAACAGATTGAGTAGTATGGGAACCACTGAAGAGCAGCCACCTCCTCCAACAAGGCCACACCCCCTTGTCCTTCCCAAACAGTCTGCAAACTGGGAACCAAACATTCAAACATATGAGCCTATGGGGTCCATTTTCATTCAAACCACCACAGTCTGTTTCATCTAAAGATTCTCATGCTCATCGACTTCTTTTTTTTTTTTTTTTTTCAAGACAGGGTTTCTCTGTGTAGCTTTGCGCCTTTCCTGGAACTCACTTGGTAGCCCAGGCTGGCCTCGAACTCACAGAGATCCGCCTGCCTCTGCCTCCCAAGTGCTGGGATTAAAGGCGTGCGCCACCAACGCCCAGCCCCGACTTCTAATCTTCCTTTATTTTGAAATGTGCCGCTTCACACTGCTTGGGTGGTGAAGGCTGGTGTGGCACCAGAGTTCCTAATCGTCAGCCTTCATCACCTGAGTGGTGATGTAAGCTCCTGGCTCCTGTTCCAACGTCATGCCTGCCTGCCTGCTGCTGTGCTCCCACCGTGATGATCACGGACTCACCCTCTGAAACTTGAAGCGAGCCCCCAGTTAACTGCTTCTTCTATGGGCTGCCTCGGTCATGGTTTCCCTTCACGCCAGTACGACAGTAACTAAGACAGAAGCGATACCAGCGCATTGCTGTGGCAGGCCTGAAAATGCAGCTTGTTGGCAGAATGTGGACTGTGGATTAGGAAAGTGGTTGAGTGATGTAAACAGGACTCAACGGGCCATTCTGGTAGGAGCGTGGGAGACTTTAGCGCTAAGAGCAATGTGGACTGTGGAGGTCCAGCTCAAGGGTTTTTGAGGAAGAACAGTAACAGTTGGGATAGAGACCATTCTTGTGATAATTTTGGCGGAGAATGTGGCTGCTTTCTGCCCTAGTCCAAATAATCTGTCAGGGACTAAATTGAAGAGTTTTGGACTAATGTCATTGACAGAGGAGATTTTAAGACAACTTAGTATTGACTGTGTGACGTGGTTTTAATGATCCCTCTTATGCAGATCTGCAATGTCAAGGGGCAAGTGAGTAGAAAAGAAATACGAAATGTACAATTTGAGGAGAAAAAGAACATCAGGGGGTGTACTGTTGGAGCCAAGTCTTTGTGCTCAAAGAGATGAGAATTTAAGGAAAGGCTTAAGGAGAAATGGAATAAAGGAAGGTGTGCCCTTAGGGTAAGACCGTCTCAGCTAAGCTTCCAACTTGTGAAAAGCAATGCTTATCAACCAAGAGAATCATCTGGCTTTATCAAGAAAGACAGAGGTATAGAGGGGTTGTGGGAACTTCCTCTGTGTTTAAGGAGGAGGCTGAGGTCAGGCATGTGGCAAAGCAGTCCCTGCATGGAAGCCTGGAAAAGCTATTGCATAAAGCTGTGAAAGTGAAGCCTGGATTGGGTTGGAAACCCCAAGATGTTGGAGATACCAGAACCTTGGGATACCTGCTAAAGTGAGTTGCAAAAGGGTGAACCAGCCCATGAAAGAGAAGTGATTTGTAGTCAATAAAGCTGGAAGGGATGGGTGATATGAAGAGTCATCTAGTAATCTCTTTAACATTGGACATAAGAGATACAGAATTGGGGGCTGGAGAGATGGCTCAGGTGTTAAGAGCACTGACTGCTCTTCCAGAGGTCCTGAGTTCAATTCCCAGCAACCACATGGTGGCTTACAACCATCTGTAATGAGATCTGGTGCCCTTGTCTGGCCTGCAGGGGATACATGCAGGCAGAACACTGTACACATAATAAATAAATAAATCTTTAAAAAAAATAATAAAATAAAATAGTAAAAGTTAATTATCAGGCAGAGGCAGGTGGATCTCTGTAAGTTCGAGGCCAGCCTGGTCTACAGAGCGAGATCCAGGACAGCCAGGGCTACACAGAGAAACCCTGTCTCAAAAAAAAAAAGATACAGAATTGGGAGTTTACCTGTTGGGTTTTAGGGGTTTTAGTCTTCCTTTGGTCCAGTATATCCTCACTATGCCCTTGGAATAATAATGTATATTTTGTGCCATGTATGTTGTGTTGTATGATATTTTGTTGTGTTCTGACAATAAAGCTTGCCTGGAGATCAGAGGGCAGAGTTAACCATAGAGGCCAGGCAGTGGTGGCACACATCTTTAATCCCAGCACTTGGGAGGAGGAAGCAGAAGGTTAAGGAGTTCAAGGCCACCTTGGGCTACACGAGATTGAATCAGTCTAAAAGAGAAACAGAGCAGAAAGTGGTAGTGCATGCCTTTAATCCCAGCACTAGGGAGGTGGAGACAGGAGTATAAGGCGGGTAGAGACAGGATTCACTCTGAGGATTCATAGAGACAAGATCCCCACACATTCACTGTGAGATTTTGAAGAGGTAAGAAGTGGTTGGCTGCTCTGCTTCTCTGATCTTTCAGCTTTCACCCTGATATCTGACTCCGGGTTTTTATTTAATCAGACTAATTAGGGTCACACTTCACCATAGTATGCTGGAAGTATGTGATTTTTTTTTTATTATTTTACAAGGAATTAAGAGATTGCCTTGAGTCTCAGCAGAGACTTTGGACTTTGAAACAGTGTTGAGACTGTGAAAAACTCTAAGGGCTTTTGAAGTTGGCCTGAATGCATTTTGCATTATGATATGGCTACAAACCTATGGTGGCCAGGGAGTGGAACAGGGTGGTTTGCATGAAAATGGTCTCCCATGGGTGCATATATTTTAATATTTGGTTTCCACTTGGTGGACTGTTTGGGAAGGATTAAGAGGTCTAACCTTATTGGAGGAGGTGTGTCACTGGGGGTGGGTTTTTAAATTTCAAAAGCCCATGGCAGGCCCGATCTTGGCCTTTCTCTCTCCTCCTCCTGCCTGTAGATCAGGATGTAAGTTCTCAGCTACTATTCTAGCACCATCCCTTCTACTTGCCACCATGCTACCTTCCCTCCATGTTGGCAATGGAATCATGTACTGAAATCATAAACAAACCCCCAATGAAATGTTTCTTCTACAGGCAGCCTTGGTCACAGTGTCTCATCATAGCAACAGAACAGTCACTAAGACACAGACACTTAAAGCCTAGCTCCCAGGAAGGCCCAACAGCTTTGAGCTTAGAAACAAAGTTCCTTTCTCCCCAGGTCACCTTTTCTAAGGGAAGATGTTGCTGTTTCTGCTTGGCTCAGAGAAGCAAGACATGCCCATGCAATGAACTCCTCCAATGAATGAAGACAGTGTCCCAAGTTGAATCCCCGCTCCTGAAGCCCTACAGATAGGTACTCTTCAGTTCTTAAGGCAAATCACAGCGACCACCATGTTCTTTTGAGGTCCAGTAGACCTTGTCTTTTCTGGTTGGCTTCTTCTGTGTGTATGCTAAGAAATTCAATGAGATAGCGGCACATCTCCGTGGATTCTGGCTATTAATCTCCAAAGACAGGACTTGGGTGTGTCAGCCTCTGTGCGGGCTCCATAAGAAGGGCAACTTTAGTCACTAAAGTAGCTGAGAACCTTCCTCTGTGATTCTATTGGGTCCTCCAGTTTTAGCCTCCAAAACGAAAAGGGAAGACTCCTTTCCCCTCCTTCCGTCATACCATCTGAGCTGCCTTCACCTTGCTGGGCTGTCCTTGGCAGGATGAGAAAAGACAGAGAGAAATCCACCTGCAGGTGGACAGATTAATTTCTTTCACTTAGTCAATGAACAGACTGTTCTGTCTTGTACACACATCTTCCCAGAATGTGCAGAGGGTCCTAGTCCGCAGTGGTCATTGGCCAACTGTGGACCCAGAGCCACTTTCATTGGTAAAATGACCAAGTTGATGAGTACAAGGCTCAGTCAATAAAAAATGACCAAGTTAATTTGTGAGCAGTTAACAAGTCAACCTGCAATCCGCTGTAGAGGGTGGGGTAACTGCTGAAATTATAATTCACTTTACACCATCACTTCTCTGTTCTGTCGCTACAGGAGAGATCTTTCTTCATTTATCCTGGAAGTTGGAGTGGAGAGAAATCACAATAAGACTTTAAAGGTTCTGTTTGCAACTTGAATTTAGGGATTGTTTTGGGACTTGGATTTTTTTTTTTAACATAAAAGCAACCATAGTTTTAGTCTAAACTATTTAGCTTAGAATACAATTCCATGCCAAGCTCTGTGGGTCCTTTTAGCTAATCTCTGAGTGTGGGATGGTGTTGGCTCTCCTTTACCCTAATTCACCTTATAATTGGAAATTATACTCATGCCTAAGTGATACTCGAGTAATTTACAGGAAGCTAGTAAATGGGACAAGGAGTCCATATGTGGGTCCCTTCCTGACAGTTGTTTTTTTTTAATACGTATGTACCTGAGCCCTTGCTTAACACCTTGGCTCTGTTCTGGGTCATAGGGTTTCCAATATCCTGTTTTTGATTACAGCCTAGTCCTCATAAAAATCACATTTTACCACTGTGTATGTTGTTTTAAATCACATGCATTTAGCATGACTGTTTGCAGATCTGTGAAGATCTATGGCACAGCATACAAGAGACAAACAGTGTTTTGTCTTGTCATTTTGATGAGTGGGAGAGAAAAATCTGAAACCCAGAAGAGATCCACAGGCAGACTGGCCAGACTTTCTGGGTTTCTTTGAAGTCAAGGTTATTCTTGGGATACAGCCCAGTTGGGTACTCAGGGGTGTCTCCAAGAATTACAGCTCCTTAACTCCTGAAGATAAGTGGGTCAGTTCTTCAACTTGGCAAATGCCCTACCTTCGGGGACTAAACAATCCTAATAAAAGTTCTGGCTGAAATCTAATGACGTAAACGGAGCTGCGAGCCAACTTTATACCAGTGAAATATTTATCCCTGTCTCATATTTGTTGGCAGCACACAGTGCTGAGATCACAGCAAATTCAATAACAAACCCTCTGAGGCAGCTCGAAGCAAGCAAAACCTATTGGCTCCTGGAGCAGGCACCGAGAGACTGCCAGGCTGGCCACTGGCATGAGGGGCTGGCATTCCTGTCTCAGACTGGGATGGGCAGTGGGTGGGGAAACAGGAAGCACCTCAGTACTTGCGTCTGCCTAGAAGAGATCGGTCTTTGCTGGGAGATAAGGCTGTGCTGGTAGACAAGTGTGTGTCCCACCCTGCCCTGATCAGGGACACAGAATTGTGAAAATAAACCACAGTCACTGGATGTGAGGAGCTCAGCTGGACCACAGTCAACTAGTCTTAGAAGAAGAACAGATGGGGAGAGAACTGTGACTTTGCATTAATCCTGAAGAACGTAGTTACTCACAGCCACAGATGTTTCCCTTACGTGGATGCTGTCAGCTTAGGTTTTGATTTCAGAAAATACAATCGACGTTGAGACTGGGGTGTAGTTCAGTTAATAGAGTGCTTGCCTAGCATGATCGGGGGCCCTGAATTTGGTCCCTAGTGGTGCATAAACTGGGTGTGTGGTACATGCCTATAGTCTCAGGACTGTGGTTGTGGAAGCAGAGGAATCTGAAGTTGGGCTACTTAGCAAGTCTGAGGCCATCCTGGGGTATGAGACCCTGTCTCAACAAAACACAACACAACACAACAAAACAAAACAAAAACAAAACCCCAGAACAACAACACGCTGCAATTAGACCCTCTGATTCTCTTGAACCCTTTCTGCCCCTGTTTACCCATCTAGTTCTCCAGCAAGGATCCCATTGGAGAGGTGAAGTGGGCATGATGGCAGTGCCCAGGATGGTGCAGGTCCGAGCCTCCTCCCTTTCCCACCTCTCACATCTTTTCCTGGTACCAGGCTGGCTCTACTGTCAGACTGAGTGACAGCCGCCAGTCTCTTCTCATGGCACAGTGATGCCACTAGCACTGCTTTGGGAGCCAACTGTTCCAGAATCTTATCCAGGTCTGCCCCACACCCCTAAATTCAAATACCTGTGACAAAGAGGATGAAAGCATTCACTCTGTATAAGGCTTCTCTTACGATGCGGTCTTACTTTATAACGTTAGCATGGGGCTGGAGAGACGGATCAACAGTTAAGAGTACTTAGTGATCATTAGAGGAACTTAGAGGAACTGAGTTAAGTTCCCAGCATCCACACTGGGAAGCTCACAACTGTCTATAACTCTAGGGGATCCAGTGCCTCTTGCCTGCAGGCACCTGTCCTCATATGCACATATCCACACACAAACATGTGCATGTACACATAATTAAAAATAAGATAAATACTTTAAAATGGGATTGCATTACTCCATGAATGGGTTTAGTGGTGACATCTTCTTTGTGGGACAAAGCTGTTCTACCTTTACCGAAGTATCCTTGGGGGAGGAGACGAGCAATCCTTGGAGAGGAAGAAAGTGGGAGGAAACGGAGTTAATTTTGTTCAGGGCTGGCCTGCTGAGTTGATTTGATTGCTAGACACCCACTTGAAGACAATGATCAGTAAAAGAGCATCTCTCCAACTTAGTGGGAGCCTGTTCAACTTACCAACATGATTCAAGAATGAAGAAGTGAAATGTCCTCTTTCCAAACTCCCCTACGTTAGTTTCTAGGCAGTAAGTACTAGGGTATTAGTGAGTAGCTGGGACTGGTGACCCGGAGGTTCCTAGACTAGATGAAGGTGAGTATATCCATCCAATCTGTCCATCCATTCATCCATCCCTCCATCCCTCACTCCATCCATCCATCCATCCATCCATCCATCCAACCATCCATCCACTATGGTGGTTTGAATGAAAAATGTCCCCCATAGGCTCAGATATTTGAACACTTGGTCCCCAGCTGGTGACACTATTTAGGGAGGTTTAGGAGGTGTGGCCTTGCTGGACAAAGTAAGTAACTGGAAGTGACCTTTGAGAGTAGCTTCGTTATGTCCAGTTCTTTCTTTCAGCTTCCTGTTCCCGTTGCCATGCCTACGACTTGCTGCCATACCTCCCTGCCATGGTGGCCTCTTATTTCTCTTAAGCCTTAAGCCAAAATAAACACAAGCCAGATTTGGTGATGGTGCTGAATCACAGCAACAGGAAAGGAACTAATATGCCATCTGTTCACCCACCCATCCAGTCTTCCTGCTGGTGTGCTGCAACACTTCTTCTCATCTCTGCCTCCAGTTATAACCTGAAACAGGCCATGGGGGAATGTGAATACCATGAAAATGGTATTGGTGGCAACCATTGCAAATAAAGACTTAGTTGTGAAGACCTGGATATTAAACAGTTATCAAGCTCATCACTGGGCTAGTTGATCTACTTCTTCTGCCTATCTATCTATCTATCTATCTATCTATCTATCTATCTATCCATTTCCCATTCATTCATCCATTCCTCTATCCATCTACTTACTTCTCTATACATGTATGCATCTCCATATATACTTCTTTCTATATACACATATGGATGGATGTGTCTAGTTATACATGCAATCAACACATATGAATTAGGCACCCTGGACATGCAAGCATTCTGATGTTCTTCTGTCCTTCACACTTCACTTTGGGGCCTGAATATCTGCCAGACTCTAGCTGTGAGAGAACATGAGGATGGCGTTTATCAATTCCTTTATGACATCCCAGGAGGTGTTTCTGTCCCAGTTGAGACAATAAACTATCTGAGTCCTGGCACACAGAGTAGTCCTGCCTGCACAGGAGAGCCCTGGCCACTTTTCCTGACCTTCACATTAGATAAACTTTGCTCCAGGACAACTGGTAACCAGCAGCAGTGTGAAAAGATAGGGGTAGGTTGGGGTCACCTCGTCGTGGTTTGGGGAGAGGGGATGTCAGGCTGAGTTCCTTCTTTGTTGCTTCCCTCTCTGCCTTTGGCTTGTCTTCATTCTTGGCTTCTGCTCCACTGCACCCCTGCACGTTGATTGTGTTGACCTGCCTCTTTCCTCGTGTCTTATCCACCTGCTCTACTCTGTGAGGTAATAAGAATACCACGTGACCGAGAAAAATTGCAAGCTATTTTTAGAGAAAAAAATATTACATTGCCAGCTGAGGTTTTGGTGATTTGAGGGGTGTGGCTTGTCTGGAGTTTCCCACGATTTTTTATTCTTTCTGTTGATCTGGTTGCAAATTTTCTAAAACCAGAGTTTCCTTTAGATAGGCAGAACTCTCACGCAGCCTTGTCACACTCAGACATTAAATAGGATTTCCTAAGTGAGGAAAGTCCCTTCACACATCATCACTGTACTGGGATGGTTATCACATCATATTTAACTTCCAGAGGCAGATGGTACAATTAACAGATTTTCCAGCTGGGTGTCTTTCAGTCTTGGTTCTAGAAAATTCTAGGCACCCAAAACCAAGAGGAAAAGAGACAAAGAGACCCAGGAGGGATTATAACTGTCCTGTGGGGGAGCATTTTTCTTTGGTTTCTGAAAACCCAGAGTCCTTTATTTCTCCTACTGAACTTCATTAGCATCAAGCTCAGCCCAAGAAACCAAACTACAATGGATGAGGCGTTTCTTCAGTGCAAGACCTGAGTTCTCTGAATGTGCCAAGTGCTGGCTTTACACAGGTGAATGAGACCTTTGTTTGGCCTCCAGGAATTCACAATCTATTTAAGGAAAACAAAAGGTAAAAGGAAAGAACATTGGCAATGCTGAGGACCTACTTTATTCATTCACCTAAGAACTTTCTGAGTCTTTATTGGGTGCCTGTGGTAGTCTGAACGTAATCTGCCCCCCAATCTCATAGGGAGTGGCACTACTAGGAGGTGTGGCTTTGTTGGAGTGGATTTGGCCTTGTTAGAGGAAGTGTGTCACTGTGGGGGCGGGCTTTGAGGTTTCCTGTGCTCAAGATACCACCTAGTGTCTGAGTCCACTTCCTGTTGCCTGAAAGATGTAGAACTCTCAGTTACTTCTCTAGCACCGTGTCTGCTGGCACACTGCCATGCTCCTCACCATGGTGATAATGAACTGAACCTCTGAAACTATAAGCAAGCCACCCCAATTAAATTTTTTCATTTACAAGGCTTGCCGTGGTCATGGTGTCTCTTTACAGCAATAAAAACCCTAATGAAGACAGTGCCCAATACTGTTTTTAAGTGCTGGGGATTCAGGGACAGAAAAGATAGATGTGGCTTCTCTGCTGAATGTCCCATTCCAGTGGAGCAAACACTTTATAAGACAACCGTGCAGGGCTGGAGAGATGGCTTGGAGGTGAAGAGCATTTGCTGCTATTCCTGAGAACCTGAATTCAGTTCCCAACTGTGTTAGTCCGTGTTCTGTTGCTGTGAAGAGGCACCATGACCACTGCAACTCTTATAGAAGAAAGCGTTTAACTGGGGCTGGCTTACAGTTTCAGAGGTTACATTTGTTGTCATCACGGTAGGTAACGTGGAGACAGGCAGGCAGACATGATGCTGAAGAAAGCAGCTGAGAATTCTGCAACTGGGTCTGCAGGCAGCAGGAAGAGAGAGACTCTGGGCTTGGAATGGGCTTTTTGAAACCTCAAAGCCCACCCCCTGTGACACACTTCCTCCAACAAGGCCACACCTCCTAATCCTTCAAATAGTGCCATTCCCTGGTGACCAAGGATTCTAATCTATGAGTCTGTGGAGGGCATTCTCATTTAAACCATCACACCAATACAGCCCACAACTGTAAGTAAGTCCAGTTGCAGGAGATCCAATGCCTCTGATGGCCAAGGATACCTGCATATACGTGTGCATCCACACACAAATACCTGCACGCATACACAATTAAAGATAAAAATAGATATTTAATAATCAACCCCCACATCGTGCTGATAGTATGATGCTTTCTCAACAAGTTAAACATGGAACCACATTAAGCTCCAGCCATTCCATTTCCAGGAATATAACCAAAAGATCAAAAGCAAGGATTCAAAGAGTAATCTGTGCACTTATGTTTGTAGCACCAATATTAGGCAGGATAACCCAAAGGCAGAAGTCACTGTCTAGTAACGCATGAACTGACAAATAAAATGTGGTACATTTGTGCAATGGAATATTGTGGCATTGACTTGAAAAGGTAGTACTGTGACGAAGGCCAGGGCCTCACACATGATAGGCAAGTGCTCCTCACAGAGCCGTAGCCACAGCCCTTTCAGTAAGTTTTATCTTGATGTAAAGTCACACTAAGTTGCCCAGCATATCAATTGAATTTGCCATCCTCTAACCTTAGCCCCCTGGGTAGTTGGTGTTGCGGGTGTGCGTTACCATGTCTATCACTTACATGCTCTTTACCAAGTTTTTCCCAAAACTATATGAGGTTTATAAGCAAGACAGTGACCTTGTCACAATCCATCCATCTTTTCCAGATTTCTCATTTATTTCTAAATCTGTGTATATGTGTGTTCATACACATGTATTATGCTCTATACCATTTATCACTGTGTAGACCTGTGTACATTTTCACTGTTGGGATGCCTACACTTCACAGTGCCCAGCACTGTGAAGATCCTTATGTTGCCCATTCACAAGCATCTCATTTTCTGAGCCGCTTCCCCATCCCATCCCTGTCCTATAGCAAAACCTTGTCCTTGCATTATGCTCCGTAAATGGATGCATACAGCTTATCCTTAGCTACACCTTTGCACTCACTAGATCTAACAGAGCCCAGCTCTGTCATTTGGCTTTTGCTAGTATCTTTGTAGTCTCACTCTTTTCTCCTCGCCTTTTGTCCCTATCTGGGGAAGCTGAGAAGGAAGCCAGAGTTCTCCTTCCTCATCCACATAAGCCCCTGCCCCAGCCCCTCACCACAATAAAAAACCCCAAGCCATTTCCTCTCTCTGACTCTCAAGCCATTTGGGGGTTTTCTTGGGAAGCCTGCCCGGCTGTCTGCTGAGAATGTCATTGTGCAAGCAATTAACCTCTTGTTCCCTCTTGACAGAATGTGGCATCATCAAGCATGGGCACTTGAGCTACCCTTCATGTGGGAGATCGCCCTACTGCAGGCAGCCTGGCTCCCTAACTTGTCATCCAAGCAGTTATGCATGTCAGTTGCTGAGTAGATTCCATGGTCTGTTTAACCATTTGCCTGCTGAAGGACATGTTCATCTTTTAAAAGTTTTTAGCTTTTGTGTCAAAGCAGCTGTGAACTTCAAGCCCAGGTCTTTATAAGAACATAGGTTTTCATTTCTCTGGGTTAAATGCGTAAGAACACAATTCATGTATCACCCAGTGACTATGTTTGAACCCTATCGTGTGCCTTTTTAAAAAATTACATTTGTTTGTTTCTTTATTTATTGTGTGAGGGATCAGAGGATGGACAACTTGCAAGAGTCATCTCTGCCTTCCATCATGTAGGTCCCAAGAATTGAACTCAGGTTGCCAACCTTGGCAATAAGTGTCCTTTACTTGTTAAAGCCATCTTGCTGGCCTGGTGTGTCTATTTAAATGCATGTATTTTAAGAAATTGCAGCATTATTTCCAGGGCAGCACTATTTGATGTCCCTTTCAGTGATAGGTGAGGGTTCCCTGCATCCTCACCAGCATCTGGGTTTTGTTGCTGTTTCTATTCCAGTCTGTCTAAATGTGTGTGTAACATCTCTGTTTAAATCACATTCCTCTAATAAGTAATAGAATTGAACACTTCTTCATGTGTTTATTTGTGCTCAGTGTATCTTCTTCAGTAAACTATCTCTGTAATTTTAAGCCATGGTTCATTCGTTCGTTCGTTCGTTCCTTCCTTCCTTCTCTCTCTTTCTCTCTCTCTCTCTCTCTCTCTCTCTCTCTCTCTCTCTCTCTCTCTCTCTCGTGCTGGACATTGAACCTAATATTATCAATAAATAAACTTGCCAAGAGCTTTTATCTAGAGTGAGTCTAATACTCTGTGGTTTACCAAAACATGGGCTACCTTACCTTGGCTGAACATGTTGCTTCCTTGCTCTGGAAAACAGTCAGCAAAAGCTTGAGCAAGTGATTTGGTGGAACCTGAGGGCCAATCATGGTTTGTGCTGTTGGATGCTCTACAGAGCAGATGGAATATGATTTACAAGTATTGCTTATGTTTTGGCCAAGAACAAAGGTTCATATGCTTTCTTTCTTGGCCATGTTTTCAAACATGCATAGAGAAATTATTTGCTTAATAGTGTTACTCTGGTATATTATTGGAGTATATTAATTAGAAATGCTTACTAGTTAGTGCTTTGTGTACCAATAGAAGAATATGACCTTTGAGGTATGTTAGCATTCTAAGTTGTAGTCCAGAGTGGACAATGGGAAAACTCTTATTGAGGAGGACTAGTCTCTTGCTAGACTGACTCAACACTTTAGCAGCTACCTTATCAGGCACCCAGACTTCTACACTGTCTGGTCCTTTCTTTTGAAAATGATGGAACCATGTTTTGGTTGAATTAACAGCTGTTGGGGCTGATTTCCAGGCCACCCTCTGCCCTAATCCAGAGTGAAATAGATGAATGAATCATCCCACATAGATCTGGCTCCTCCAGCTTTCAGCCTTCGGTTTACCTTCTCCCACTTGACATTGGCCCCAAAGCCTTTTCTTGCTTTCTGGGTGTTGAGAGGTCTGTCAGTCCCTGTCTGTTTCCGTCCCCTGATTACACGTGCTTTCCCAAGAGAGATGTGTTATAAGTAAACACATCCTGCTAGGTTTGTAGTGTCTTCCTGCTGCCATTTGAGCATCTTCTAGGTAGTCCTAAGCCTGATGATGCCGCGGCCTCCCCAGTGGAAAGCTCCACTCCTGTGCTCTGTTCTAGACTTAGAGAGAAGCATTCCCATTCCCTGGACTATGGCTTGGATCCTTCAGTCCAAAGCATTGGGCGGTTGCCCTCGAAGTCCCCTGCAGGTTTCAATGTATCCAGGTGCTCAGTGTCATTTTCCAGGCACTCTTGGTGACTTTCCATTGTTCCATGCTCCTACTATTTAGTGTCTCACCTATGACATAAAGAATCAGCTTAATTATCAGAGATATTCATCACTGGGAGCCACTGGAAATCAAGGCTCTGCTTGAACTTATCCTGTCCATTGTTACTTATTATTGTCACAAGACATTCCTTATATGGACCCTGAGATTGTGGCTTTGGAAGAGGAGCAGTTGAGGATATTTCTGAGATTTTGCTCTTAGAAGCTGATATTTTGTTTTAATTTTTTTGTACTTTTGTTATGTGCTTTTATGGGGGTATATTTTATGTACTTTTAATAGGGTATATTACTTGTACAAAGTGATGAGCTCATTATGACTTTTTTAAATGCATCCATATTGATTTAATGACCCATTTTGATCATACTCTCTGCCTCCCCCCACATTACTCTCTCATCCAGCTGCAACCTCTTCTCTGGTTCCTTTCCATTTCTCAAATAGTCTCCCTTCTATTTCATGTCTTCTTTCCTTCTTTCTTTCTTAAATCTAGATTACATGTATGAAAGAAAACATGGAATATTAGCTTTTAGGAGTCTCACTTATTCTGCTTAATAATGATCTCTGGTTCCTTCCACCTTGTTGAAAATGATGTGATTTTGTTCTAATTTATGGATGAATAAAACTTCCGTTGTGTATGCACACCACATTGTCTTTATGCACTCATCTGTCGGTAGATGGACTGATTCCACACCTTGGCTAATGTGACTAATGTAATAAAGACAGGTGTGTAGGGATCTCTGTGGTGTGCTGACCCAGATTCCTTAAGAAATATATAAATATAATATAAATATATTCCTTAAGGAATATAGTGATGTATCCAGGTCGTGATTGTGATAGTTAGTGCTAACTGTCAACTTGACAAATCTAGAGTCTCTTGGGAGGGACACTATCCTTTGAGTGTGCCTATAGGGGATTATCTTGATTATCTTAGCTGCTGTGGGAAGACGTGCCCACTGTGAGCGGCACAAGTCCCTGGGCAGAGAAAACTGCCATATATAAGAGTGAAGAGATTGAGTTGAGCACTTGTATGCATACATTAAGTCACTTCTCACTGCTTTTGACCATGGCTGTAATATAACGGGCAGCTCTAAGTTCCTGCCATGTTGACTTCCTTGCAGTGATGGGCTGCAGCCTGGAATCCAGAACTGAATAAACGCGTTCTCTCTGAAGTTGCTTCTGTCAGGGGATTTATCATAGCAACAGAAATGAAACTAAGACAGAAATAGTTCCATTGTGAGCTTTCCAAGGAACTTTGGTACTAATTTCATAATGGCTTGATTGATGTACATGCCCACCAACATTTTTTTTTCTGGATTTGGCTTATTTTTTGTTTCTATTTTTAAAAAATACCGTATTAATTCTTTGAGAATTTCACACATGCATGCAATGCATTTTGATTATATTCTCTTCCTAAGTCTATCCCCTCAATTTCATACCCTCTTAAAAAAAAATAACAAACTGAGTCCAATTTGTATTGCCCATCTATGCAGGGGCATGAGACCATCTGCTGGAGCATTGTTAACAGTGTGCCAGGGACCAAACCCTAAAAGTCAACTGAATGTCCTTCCCCAGCAGCAATCAACTATCTCTAGCTCCTTAGCTAGGGGATGGGAGCTCATAAGCCCCACCTCCATGTCAGAATGGTGACTGGCTTGATCTTGTGAAGGTCTTGTGCAGGCAACCACAGCTGTGAATTCATGAGTGCAGCCATTCTGTCCTGTCTAGAAGAATTTCACCCCAGTCCTCCCTGACATGTGACTCTTAGAATCTTTCTGCCACCCTTCCTTGACATTCCTTGAGCACTGGGGAGAAGGAGCATGATATAGATGTCCTGTCTGTGGCTGAGTATGCCACAGACATTTATTCTCTGTCCTTTACCAGTTGCGAGTTTCTGCACTAACAGCCATCCACAGTCAACCAGCAATGTATAGTGCCCACACCAATGTTTGTTGCTGGCTTTATGATAGCATCCACTCTGGCTGGAGTGGCATGAAACTCAATAGTTTTGATATGTCTTTCTCTGATGACCAAGGATCTTGAATCTTCATATGGTTTTTGTTTGTTATTGTTTTATATTTTTTTGAGATTGGGAAGGCTCTTGCTGTGGGGACCAGGCTGGACTTGAACTCAGGATCCTCCTGTCTTAGGTTCCCTGAGTGTAGAGATTATACACCATGTTTGACTTTTTTCATGTACTTTTTGACCATTTGTAGCTCTTTTGAGAACTATCCGATTCATTCGGTCATTTATTGATTGGATTATTTGTTCTTTTGGTGTTTGACCTTTAGAGTTCTTTGTGTATTCTAGGTCAATGCCTTGCTGATTGAATAACTGGCAAAGATTTTTTTCCCTTTCTGTAGGTCATATCTAAATATGCAAGGGAGCTGTGGATTTTCAAATAAGGACATCTATTGGCAAATGTTTACATTGGGCACAAATACCAGAAAAATAAAAAGTCCAATTAATTTCAAAGCTGCAGGAAACACACAATTGATCTCTGCAACCACAGGTCCCTCCTCCTCATTCTTCAGTGTGATGGAAGCCACAGCAAAGGTGGTCTGGTACAGTTGTCTTACCAGGGACAAACACTGACTGAGGAGATGGTAATAAGAAGTAGCCTAAGGTTATGTTTTATAGGCACTGACACTTCCCTACCAGCATCCCTCAGTGAATTCCCACCGTCACTCAGGCACTGAATTCCTTAATGTGGGGCATTGAATTCAGTCTTATTATCAAATGTCTTTTCTCTTCCATATCTCCTTGTACCACCACCTTAAAGTAGCCGATTGTGGTTGTTTGAATGGGAGCATCAGCTAATCTGTGCTGGGCATTGTCTTACACACTATTTTAATCTTTACAACACACACCCCACGCAAGGGTGAAATAGAAATAGCTCTCTCTCTCTCTCTCTCTCTCTCTCTCTCTCTCTCCATCTCTCTCCCTCCACATTTCTCAAATAACTATTTGGGTTTACTAGCGAAGATCTTTATCATAAGTGATTTTTAGTCTGTTCTGTTAGAGCATCAGGTAGAACTTGTTTGAAAACAATTGCTTCTTATAGTTTTTATTCAATGCTTCCTATCACATGTCCCTGGTCTCCCCAGACTTCTAGGCTGCTGTCTATACTGTTTTCCTTGGTAGATTTATTAGGAAGCATTCCTTTCCCCCACTTTAAAACGCAGCTGGGGTCATCTTTGTGAGGTATTCCGTCCTTGTCCTCTTGTGTCTTAGTCTGATAGGCTTAGCCCCTCCCTCCCCACACAGTAGTATCCCCTGTGCAGACTTCTACTAGAGGCGCTATTGCACTATATCATATATTTGTGCTGTGGTCTGAAGAAGTCTTAACAGAGCTGTTATTTGTTTTTTAAGCAGTTCTGAATATACAATGCCCTGCTGAATATACCCCTCATTCAGGCTGCAACCAGATGTTTCCAGAGTCACGTGAAGAATGCACAGCTGGGATTGGGAGATGGCTCCGTGGACAAAATGCACGCTGTGCAACCATGAGGACCTGAGCTCAGTTCCCCAGAACCCAGGTAAGAACCAGGCATAGTCATGTACATCTGAAATGCTAGCTATGGGACGGCAGAGCTAGATGGAGCCAAGGGGCTTTCTGGCTAGCCAGTCTAGCTGAAGAGTGAGCTCCAGGGTCAGTGAAAGACTGTATCTCAGAAAAATAATGTGAAGAGCTACAGAAGAAGACAAGCATTGTCAGTCTCCGGACGTCTATGTGTGCGTATGCATGTATGCATCCACATACACACGTGCACACACAGAATGCAGATCTAGAGGCAAAACACATCTAATATAACTCTATATTTTCTAATTAACACAGTTCATGTCAGAATTGGTTTTGTTATTGCTGAAATTAGAGGAATGTTGATTAGCACAAAGAAAGTCAGAGATGAGATCTGTTGAGTTAAAACAAAACAAAACAAACAAAAACAAAAACAAATGAGCTAAGTGGACTAGTTAAAATAGTTTCCAGCAGTGGTTCTCAACCTTCCTAATGCTGCTACTCTTTAATACAGTTCCTCACGTTGTGCCAACCCCGACCATGAAATTATTTTCATTACTGCTTCATAACTGCAATTTTGCTATTGTTATGAATCATAATATAAATATCTGATATGCAGGATGTCTGATGTGAGACCCCTGTAAAAAGGGTCATTTGACCCCCCAACTCAACCCACAGGTTGAGAACTGCTGGTTTAGAGGCTCTTAACTCTTGTATGAAAAGGACATCCACCTTGAATTATAACCTACACCCTTTGAATGATCTCTGCCCTCTGGAGTCCAGCCATGAATGCTGCAGGATTCTGGTTGCTTCACACGATTGCCGCACTAGCCACAGACTCTTGTGTGGTGGTATTGTGTTCCCCAAAATATTGTGTATGCTAATAAACTTATCTGGGGTCAGAGAACAGGACAGCCACAATATGAAACAGAGGTTAGGCAGTGGTAGCATACGTCTTTAATCCTAACATTCCAGAGGCAGAAATTCATGTGTTCAAGGATATACCCAAGCATGGTGACCCACGCCTTTAATCCCAGAAAGTCAGCCTTTAATCCCAGGGAGTGGTGGTAGAAAGCAGAAAGGTATATAAGGCGTGAGGACCAGAAACTAGAGGCCTTTGGCCTGAGCAGGCATTTGGCCTGGAGAAGCCTTTGGCCTGGAAAAGCATGTGGCTGGTTAAGCTTTCAGGCTTCTAGCAGCAGTTCAGCTGAGACCCATTCTGGATGAGGGCTCGGGGCATCCAGTCTGAGGAAACAAGACCAGCTGAGGATTCAGCGAGGTGAGATAGCTGTGGCTTATTCTGTCTCTCTGACCTTCCAGTGTTCACCCCAATACCTGGCCTCAGGTTTGATTTTATTAATAAGACTCTCTAAGACTCATGCTACACTCTTGTGTCCTGGGTACTGTCTGAGAGACACGTGCATGCACACTTGGATAGAATAGTTGACTTATTTTTTATGGTTTACTAATACCTATTTAGTTAGCGAGTCATGTCTGGGCAGCATCTGCCCCGCTTATTTTGTTAGAACCCTTAATACATCTTCACAGAAGAGATGCTTATAGTCCTGGCTTAATAATTCCTCCATGGCTATCATTTGCATATGTTGTCCCTGCCACACGTCAATTTCAGACCCACTAGAGTAGGTGGGACTGAATTTTGTCTTGTGGAATCGCTGTGAGTGCAAGTCATCTACAAAACGGAGTCTAACTGCTGAAAGGCCAGCCTTCCAGAGGATAGGACATAGCACCCCTGAAGTCAGAAAACGCGATACATGGCTGTCACATCTCCCATGATGCTGTCACTCCCCGTGCCTATGCCAACAGCAGCAGCCGCCACAGAACAGAACCATAAATACACATCATTAACGTCCACGAAGACCTCATTTCCTGAACCATGCAAAGCTGAAGCCAGCCACCTGCTTTGAATGGCCTGATATGCTCATTTCAAATGCAAACGCCTCATGGCGTTCAGGTCTCTTACATTGGCACCTGTTCTTATGGGGCCCGGGAGTCTATGTTCGAGTCTTCCAAGTGGTTTTTAGCTAGTTAATAACAAGCTAATGGTGTGGGGGTGCAGATAAAAAAAGCTGCAATTACATAACTATTCACGCTGACTATGAGAACTCATTTCAACTGCAGAAACATGCAAACACAGCAGAAATGTGCACCATACAGTCAGGGAAAAACACTATCACATCTCCCTAGAAAACACACTCGTAACTTAGCCAGCCCGTGGCTGCCCCGAGAGAAATGCAGGGATCTCATTCCGTTCTGAGATGAGCTAATCTAAGCTATCTGGTAGAAGTCTTTCCAGGGCCCTTCAAATGACATCGTGCTGGGTTTATCTCTTGGTCTCAGACTTAACCCCTTTAGCCCAAGTTCATTAGAGACTAACATGCTCTCTGCATAGTAAGAGCAAAATCCTGAGGCCTGGATGAGAGTAAAGGACCCCATGAAAGCACCCCTCTAAGAAATGCAGTGGCTAGGACAAGCAGCAGTGTTTAACTCCTGCTCTCCATCAACGGACTCACAGAATCACCGGCCTCTTTCCCACCCACTCCAGCTCTCGGCATTCCCACAGATGATTCCCTGACCCAGACAACTGCTTTCCCTGAAAGCCCATACAGGCCAGAAGAACAAAGCCATGAGGAGCCCCTAGTGCAGATAAATTTGTCACTAGTGGCTCTTATATCTCCCGATCATCACCCGAGGGAAATAGCAAGATAAAACTGGTGTTTTGTTATTGTTCTAGAAAATGTTTCTTTAAAAAAACAAAACAAAACAAAACAAAACAAAACAAAACAAAACAAAAAAACAGGATAAGTGTAGTGAACTTCTTCATGGGGAAGATAGTTCATGATTCCAGTTCTGTTATTCTTCTGGCCAGTCAGTGACCTCCTGAGGACGGGACACCGTGCGCACAAAGATGCTAAGGCGGGGCGGGGGGTGAGGGGTGTCTCAGGGACACAGACAACAAGGTCCCCACTCTTAGAAGACCTAGTCTAAGAGACAAAAGGACACCACAAACAAGCCCACGACACTCCACAGGGAAACTTAGAAGAATTTGTTCCCATCTCCAGTTTCACTGTTAACCGCTGTGACCCACAGTTGGGTAGAGTCCACCTTGGGGGAAATGGCAGAGGAGAGACCTTCCTTATTCAGGGAAGTGGAGGATCATGGTAGCTCTTCAGGGTTAGCGTCTGGATCCACATGAAGACAGCAACAGGAGACATGCAATCCAGCATGGCAGGCAGGGGCAGAGAACTGTTGGCTAGGATGCTCTCTTGGTATCTTTTTTCAGATAGTCCCTTCTTTACCTCTCATCCGGTAGTCAAGCAACACTTCTTCACATGGGGTTGAAAATAAAATAATGCTTCACACTTGGTACAAGAAGACATTGGATAAATGGGCAGTTTCCCTCCGGCATAGAGTGAATAAATGTAAGCTTGTTGAGAGAAGAGGTTGAGGTCATCATCACAGAAACATCTTAATAATGGGAACCTCAGGTGTTTAAATTTTCACTGCTTCTCCAGGAGATTAATTCATCCCACCACACAGAAACTCTTGGGAATGGAATACATTGGAGGAAACACCCTCACTTATAATTTAGAATGTGTGTTAAAGATAATAAGTAAAAACACATGCATGTTAGTGCCTATCAAAGGACATAACAATTTATATTATCCCCCCTATAAAATAATCATAATGAGTTCGAATTCAATGTCTAAAGAGTGAAGTATCTCTCAATTTGAAACACACTGGCCCATTGCCAATCAGTGCAGGTGCTAACCTTGAGTAGCAAAAATGTTCAAGCCTAGACAAGTTTCAATGAATTGGGTGATAACGCCAAATGGCCTCAGACCTTCCAAGATAACCACGAGGAGAAAGCAGAGGTGAAGAGCCACCCCCAGGGAGATATATATGTACAATACAGATTATATTGCTATTGTTTATGTAGGTGATTCCTAATGTTAGCCATTAAAATTAAACCGACTCTCATTTGGCAAGCGCTTTATGTGTTAGTGTACAATAGTCTTTGCATAACCCACTTGTGATTTCTGTTTTTCCAGATAGAGAACAGAAGAAAACTTTGTTCTTCATTTTGTCCCCTTCTGTTTCATAGAGGGGTGTACTTCTGGTCAGGGAGGAGGCTGCATTCAATGGCCGGGGTAGATTTAGCAAGTGACTGTTGGCTGATGTGTAGGAGGAAGAAACTCTGGAAATGTAGTTCTGGGCTAATATTAGCATAGCTGACCTTACACTTAGTCTGGAGCTTTCTGGAGAGGAAGAATGACCAGGCTCAAAAGAGTCTCACGCGGAGGAAACTACCCAGAGAGAGAATGGAGACTTCTACTTCGGCCAGAAGCCCCAGCTGACTTTATGGGAAATGAATCGGGGGCATAAATATGCAGGTATTGTTTTTCTCTTTTCCTTTGGCCAAATCCATCCAGAAGGAAGAGGGAGGAGAGAAGCCCACCGTTGTAGCTCATCCCCTGAGGCAGAGAGCAACACAGAGAGACAGTCTGGAGAACAAACAGCATCTGACAGGAGAACAGCCATGTTTCCCTGCTTCCTGTTCTGCCAAGATGTATGCTGGGAAGACCAGCTGCACAATTCTGTTACCACAGAGCAGCCTGCCACCATGCCTTCCCTTGTATAAGGGACTGTACCCCTCGCTCACAATTGAAAGACTACCTTGAATATCAGAAGACACATTGGAATTTTTCACAGTGATGGGACTGTTCAAGAGTATGGACTTTTGAAGTTGGATTGACTGTATTTGCATCATAAGACAGCCATGAGACTATGGGGGTCAGGGATGGAATGTTATGGTTTGAATGTGAAATGTCCCTTTAAGGTTCATGGGCTTAAACACTTTGGTCCCCAACCGGTGGCTCTGTTTTGGAAAGTTGTAGAACCTTTAGAAGGTGAAGCCTCACCACAGGAAGTGGGTCACTGGGGGCAAGCCTTGAGATTTTATAACCAGTTCCACTTCCTGTCCATTTTATGCTTCCTGTTCTGTAATAATGTGAGATGGAGTGTCCCAGCTGCACACTTCTGTTATCATGGAGATGCCTACAGCCATGCATTTCCCCTCAATAGGCTATATCCCCTCAATCTGTAAGTCAGAACTAAACCCTTTGACTTTTTCAAAAAGCCCAAAACCTATGCTGAGGTAGAAGATGGGACAGGCGAGAAAAGAAGAGCTAGGTTGGGCACAACAGTGACCCTGTGGCCCTGACACCCAAGAGACTGGACAGTAGTACAGGGCTACAAAGTGAGCTCTAGGCCAGTCAGGGCTGCACAGTGAAACTCTGCCTTTAAAAACTAGACATTGGTTAATGTATTATCAGATGGGGCTCCCATAACAAAATACCACACTCTGTGTGGCTTTAAAAATAAAAACTGTATTTCTCACAGTTCTGGAAATTAGAAGTGCAGGACCGAGGAGTGATGGTTTGGAATAAAATGACCCCCAAAGGGAATGGCGCTATTAGGAGGTGTGGCCTTGTTGGAGTAGGTGTGGCCTTGTTGGAGGAAGTGTGTCACTATGGAAGCGGGCTTAGAGGTCTCATATATGCTCAAGATACCACCCAATGTCTCAGTCTGCTTTCTGTTGCCTTCTGATCAAGATGTAGCCAGCACTACATCTGCCTGCATGCTACCATGTTCCCTGCCATGACGATAATGGACTAAACTTTGAACTGTAAGCTACCCCAATTAAATGTTTTCCTTTATAAGAGTTGCTATGGTGATGGTATCTCTTCACAGCAACAGAATCCCTAAGACACCAAGTATCAGCAGGTTTGGTTTGCCTTTCTTACTGTGTCCCCAGGTGGCTACTCCTCTATAAGCATACACCCCTGATATCCAGTCATACAGAATTGGAACTTCACTCATTCACTCTGTTACCTCATCGAACTATAATTACCTTTTCCAAGGTCCTCGCTCCCAAGACAGTCACATTGGAATTTGGAAAGAAGCTATGCAATTCAGTCCATAATAACAATTGGCTGGAGAGTTTACACCACTAATGAGCCCTTTAAATAATTGCAGTATGTAGGTAATTGGAGTAGACCACAGAGCTCCCCAAAACACCCCCTTTTTAATTTGATCATTACGACAATATTTCACCCAACCCCCTTTTCTTGATATTGGACGTTTATTTCTGTTCATCTGTCTCTAGAGACCCCAAGACCAACACTCTGACCTTGGCCATTGATTTGCAGACACCACACCCAGAGAACTTGACTCTAACCTGGACTTCATTCGATCGGTGAATGACTCTGTCTTCTTTCCAGCATCAAAAAGCCACAGTCTCTTTTTCTGAATCTGGGGAGTTGGGTTCCTACCACTGAGTCCTCCAGCCCAGACTAGTTCTAAGTAGAGACAGAAGGCATTTATTTGTGGGAATTGTGATCTAGAGACATAGTCGTGGGAAAAACATTATAAATGTTATTCTTAGTTGAGACTCGAGCCTAGTTTTTTTTGTTTCGTTTTGTTTTTAAATAGCAGTTAGCTCCCATCTGTCCTATATGGATCTACCCCTGGATAGTTCTGTGGTGTCAGGGAAAGGGACACAGCACTCTGTGTTAGGGATCAGCAAGCCATCATTCTGTGCCTCAACAAGGTCATTTAGGAAGAAATCAAGAACAACGTCACTGTTCACAAAGAAAAGGAAAGCCATGGCTCAATGTGGCATTCACAGGCCGTTCAGGTATCAGAGAAGGGTTAACAGCTGAGCCCTCCGGCTGCTCATTAAGCCATCCTCATTCCTGATGAGATGGGTGGGCTGAAGCCAGGATGCCCAGGAGACAAGAGCTGCTTAGTGTGGCCTCTAATAAAATGCCTTGAATACGTTGCCTCGGAGGCTGTAGACAGCTACTGTGCTAAATTATTCATCCTGACTTTTACTGGGTACCTTCCTCCCATTTCAATTACTTGGGATTTTTATAGAAAATTGGCTGTGGGAATTTGACCCCTCCAACTGCCTGGTAATAATCTGGCCTGAAGAGCAAACACAGCATGGGTTAGTTCTAGGGCAAGCAGAGCGTTCTCAGAAGGATTTGAGAGGAGTTGCCCTGGGCTGCACAGACAGCTAGAAATCTGTCTCCAAAAAAATGATGCTATCTATTTGCGAGAATCTGTGCTATTTATGTTGTAGTGGGAAACGTTAGAAATATCACTCATACCAAGATTTGAAGCCAGTTTGTTTAAAATAGCAAACCAGCCTTGTTATAAATGCTTTGACAACTAACTGGTGGGCCTATGAAGGCACCATTGAACATTTGTGTCAAAATATATAAGTATTTTTCGAAGGAGACTCTTGTAGCCTAGCATTTAACTTGTGATTCTCTTGTTAGAGGCACCTGAGTGCTAGGACGACAGTTGAGGAAGTCTCGTTGTGTACGTACATGATGGTTAGCAGACCTGTAGATACGTTATATTCTCTGTTCCAGGTACTCACGTCCTATTTGTCTGCATTATTTCACAGAACAGTGACAATCAGCCAGCAAGTGAACAGCTATTTGAACCCAGATTTGCAAATGACAAAACAGGTTCTGGGGGAATAAATGACTCTGGGAATTCACGCAACTTGTAAATCATGATCTCAATCTCATAGTCTGAGTCTTTATGGCGACTTTATTAATTTATTTAGTTTTTAAAATATTTAACATCGTGTGTGTGTGTGTATGTGTGTGTGTGTATATGTGTGTGTGTGTGTGTGTGTGTGTGTGTGTGTGTGTCTTTTAGGAATTGGTTCACTCCTTCCACCTTGTGGGTCCTGGGTTTTGAACTTAGGTTATTAGGCTTGGCAGCGGGTATCTTTGCCAGCTGACCATTTATCTGGTGCTTGCAGACTATAATATTTTAAAGTTAAGCTATGCTTGAAGGAGATAGGAGTAAATAGACAAATAAATGCTAATCCTCTAGTTCACACTACAATTGGATTCTTGAATATCGCTCTAAAGGTACTTGTGTTAAAGGCTTAGTCCCTAGTCTGTGGCACTATTGGGAGGTGGTGGACCCTTTAGAAGGACACGCCCTTGAAGGAGACATTGGGAGTCCAGCCATTTCTCTCTCTTTTGGCTTCTTAGGATTCCAGGAGGTGAGCATCTTGCTTGCCTGTCATGAAGCACCACCTCACCACAGGCCCACAGCAGGAGGGGCAGTTGATCATGTGAACCAAAATAAACCTCTGAAACTATGGGTCAAAATAAACCTTTTCTGTTTTTAAGTTGAGTGTTTCAGGTATTTTGTTGCAGTAACACAAAGCTGACTAACAGTTTGTTGGCATCCCATAGGCAATGCAAATGATTTCCTTTGTTAATGTCAATAGTATCCATTGCTGTTGGTTCTTCTGCCCCCAAGCCCACTGTAGTATGTTTTCCATTGTGGTTTCAGTCTTAGTTCATTCCTAGCTAGAGGATCATTTCCTGATAGGAGACCTGGGTGTATCGAAACGTGAGGCCCGGGTTACAGACTCATTGTTTTCAGGTGTATCTAGCGGCCAGCGGGGCAATAAGAATCACCCTGGAGGCATGAGGAGTCCTTTGCCCAAAGTTAGATGTAGGATAAAAGGCCAGAGTCTGAAGGAGATCAAGCAGAATCTGTAGGTGTTTTTCTTTTTTTCTAAACCCCCTAGAACACGTGCCATTCCCCGGAGAGATGAAGTATAGAAACTACTAGCGGGGTCTTTGTGTGGCTTTCCGTAAGTACTGGGTAGATGCAATGTCACCCCACGTTGCTGTACTTCAGTGAGGGCATGGCTGGGGCAAGAGGTCAGCATGGCTCTGAGAAAGGAAGATAGGGAAGGTCATGTGGCTTAGCCCGGATCTGCAGTGAGGCAACAGCCAATCTCCAAGATGACAAGGAGGAACTTAGAAGGGACCACATAGACAGCTATGACAAGAGAAAGTGGGGCTGTTTGGTCACAGTATGTCATCTCTGTTCCCACGTTCAGTTATACATCCCGGAGTTCCTCAATGGTTTGTGTGTGTGGGGGGGAGGATTATAGGGAACCTTAAAACTTCCTAAACTGTCCTGTTGCCATTAGTGAGCTTCATAGACCAGCCCAAATTAAGGGGAAAAAAATCCCTCGTTTTTAGCTTTTGAAGACTTGGAGGAGAATTATGTAAAGACAGACAATTAGGTTCCCCCCAACATGAGCTTCAGGAGGGACTTTCAGAGCCCTCCGATCTCATTAGATCCAACATTCTCCCCCACCCCCATGCCTTTAACATTCAGAACACACACTAACTACTCAGCATAGAAACAAACAGAAAAGTCCTTTTAGCTGAGTTATGGGTACGCAGATCTTTAGAAACGTGCCCACTTCACTATGAAGAATGTGACGAGACAGGATCACAGTTTTGTAGATGATCACAGATAGCCACCAAGACTTGGCCAGTAGACCACCGAGGAAGTATTAACCTGAAAACACACATTAACTGAATCCACACGTGTCACCCAGCATCTCACTCAATCAAACCAGCCTGAAGATGATGAACTCCAATGTGAGCTGGATTCTGTCTATCAAATGTGGCATATCTACTATGTACTCTCCGTGGTCCTCAGAAATAGTATCCCTGGTGATCACGTTTCTTTGTTTTCAAGTTATTCCCTACATCTCTACTTTGTGGCTCTTCGTCATTCATTGGAAGAGACTCAGGCTCCAATGGGCTGTTGTTAGCAACCCGCAGTCTTAGGGTTTAATTGAACTTCTAGTGATCAACTACTTCACAGAGGCTTGGTTTCCTAGTGTATTTTACCACGGGCCAGTCATGATAAATAGATACAGTAGAAGTGAAAGGAACAGAAACCCAGGCCTGTGTTCTGTAGATCCTGGAGCAGCCGGAGTGATACAGTCTACACGTTGTACCCTGGTTTACTGCTTCAGGGGTATTTTGAAAAGCAATTTTCTTCATAACCTCAAGGCCAATGTTTCAGAACTGAACTGCAAGTGCATGATCCTGTGGCAAGAGATTCATGGAGATTTCAGCTACTCCATTTCCTGTTTCATTGATCAAAGAAGAGAAACTGTACTTGTCCACAGAGGGATTTCAAGATTTTTCTAGTAATAGAAACTATCAATCCAAAGCAGGTAGGCCTGAGGTCTACAGACACAGAATAGTTCCTCTTGATCTTGGGCTGAGAAGTTCCACTGTCAGGAAGACAGCATAAGATAAAAGTACTGTCTGAACTGGATTCATACCCTCATTCCCATATATGACTTTTGAGAGGTAAGTGTCCCATAGGAGGGCTGCAGCAGGCTTTACAGAAAGCAGGGACATGGTTGTAAGGGGCATTTAGCCGCAAAGGAGTGTAGCTTGGCCAATGGTCTGGGTTTTACGTGAATACAGCCCTAAGGTTAAGCTCATAGGCTGGGAAGGAGTGTGGGCTGTCCCCTCAAGTGCTCCCTCATTCATGAAATAGTTGAAGCCACAGTGGCCACCAGCTGTGTGGCATGGAGTTTTCATTCCGTGTGACATGTCCATGAGCAAGTTTCCATACACCTACAGTCTAGGGTCAGAAGAAGTCTAATTTTCATTTCAGCAAGATCCCATTAAGTTCTGCTGCCTAACTCTAAACAAACAACGAACAAATAAGCCAAAGGCAGCTGCTTCTTAGGCATTGACTCGTGCCCAGGGATGAATTTCATGGGCAACTGTAAAGGACATGCGCCTGTGCCTTCCACTCGACATGTGTTGTCTCTATATTTTCCTGTGGACTTGTGACATTGGAAAATGGGTGCACCCTCACGTTTCTCTGCGGGAAGGGAATTCATGAGTGGTTTGATAAGGGACTATGTGTCAACTCAGCCTTTTCAATGTTTCTTGCCTCATCTCTACCTGTTTCCTGTCTAGACATCACTGCCTTAGTTTGACTATTACCATATGCAGCCTGACCTATAACAGTGTCTGTATCTGGGTCTCCAATTCCCCGCTCCAAGCGGCTGCTCCAGGGAAAAAGCACAAGTCTGAACACATCCTTCCCCTGCAGGGACAGTGCCCACGTTGGTCCCTGCCCAGCCTTCCCGATCACTGAGCTACACTCCTCTAGTCTGGCGCTGCTGATAACACAGCTTTCAGGAGAAGCCAGGCGTTCAACAGCTGATGGTTCTGTGGGCAGACCCAAGAGATCGCTGGTGGTGATCCGAGAGAGCTCGCTCGGAGGCTGTTGGAAAGCACGAATTCATGTTCCCCCCAGTCTCTCTCTTCCATGCTACTCCTTTGCCCCTGTGCCTCGACCTCTTCTTCCCCTGCTCAGGGGCTATCTGTCTCCTTAGCTGAATTGAGGATATGGGTTTGACATCTCATCCTGAGTTGGTCGCTTGCTGCTATATCCTGACTTGATTTCCTCAGCCACATCTGGGGTGCCTACACTGGATGCTCCTTCAAGCTCAGAAAGTCTTCAACCTACAGCGTCCACAGTCGCTGGGGCCGAGTTACTGCTTATTCAATGGTGATGATTTGCCTAAGCTCCTTTTCATATTTCACGACTCACGATAGCATTTTTGAAAACACTTACTTGAAAGTTGTTTTGTTTGTTTGTTTTCCATGAGATTTACATATTGGCTCTTGGGAAATTCTTGTCACACTTTGTACCTCAGTGTCCTCGTCTCTCAGGACATCATCAGATGTATTTGTGGCTATAGCGTCCTACCCTCCTATCCTGCAACAGCCTTTACAAGGCAGTAAGCAAGGAACTCTGCAGGCGGCTGTGCCGTGAGAGCAACGTTGCCTGGAAAAACCCAAGCCTTACATCTGTATTAACCACACTTTAAAAGTCCAATTAAAATTCCAGCTTTCACTTTTCCATGCTCTCGGATTTGATACTGTTTGTGCAGAAAAGAGCATTTAAAGCTAATCAAAACAGATGACATTTATGTCTTAGTTAGGGTTTCTATTGCTGTGATAAAACACCATGACCAAAAGCAACTTGGGAAGGAAAGGGTTTATTTCATCTTACATCTTATAATCTGCCATCTAGAGAATCAAGGACAGGAAATCAAGGCAGAAACCTGGAGGCAGGAACTGATACAGAGACCATGGAGAACGCTGCTCACTGACCTGCTCCTCATGGCTTCTTTCCTTATATACCCAAGGACTGCCTGCCCGGGGTAGCACCCACATTAACTGTTAATCAAGAAAAGGCCCCACTGGCTTGCCAGTAAGCCAATCAGATAGGAGAATTTCCTCACTTGAGGTTCCCTCTTCCCAGATGATTCGAGCTTGTGTCAACTTGACAAAAGAATCAGCCGGAATCATTTAGGATGATTTAATAAACCAAAGGACAATTAGATTCTAGTCACGGTCACACCAGCCATGACATGATTATTAGAAGCCTTTTGATGGGTTGCTGCTTTTGCCTCTAGGGAACTTCTTTCTTGCTGAAACCAGGGAAGAATTCATTCAAAACATGGATGAAGGGATTATTGCATATTTTCCACAGTAAAGAACATATTGCTTTGCTATCCAAGTCACAGAAGACTTGGCTCTCTCTGAAGGGTTCTTAAACACTCCATTCTCCTCATAGAGTAGAGCTAATACATTAGTACAAATGAGACAGTTACTGGAAGTGATACCTAGGACAGAATAGCCTGAAGATCACTCTCCGATGGGAGTGATCCTCGTGTTAAGGAAAATTAGACTGTCCTTTAAGACCAAGTGCGCTGACATTTATTAAGCTCTCATCATATTACATATTTTACAACTATTGTTTCACTTAATCATTAAGGAAGTGCCCTGAAGTTGAGGTATATATTCACATCTTAGAAGCATGAAGAGGAAGAAACTGAAACCCAGAGAAGTAGAGGCCAGGAATGGACGACCAGAGCGAAGTGTGGAGAACGGTTTCCAGTTCTATTTACTTTACCCTGTGTCCATATGACAGTAGACAGCTTGGGATGTCCATATTAGAAATCACCTCTGCAAATGGATGACTTGACAGATAAGCCCCAACTTTGTCAAGCTCCACGCCCCCCCAAAGCCTGTTCCACATAGGAGAATGTATGGAAGAGACTGGGTTAGTTGTCCCTCCAAAGGCAAATTCCTCACCATCTGTATATGGTGGCTTTGGGTCTTAGCAATGGGATAGACCACTGGTCACTGTGTCTTGGAAATGAGGGGAGCAGAGAGGCAGAGACCTTGGATGACCTTCAAGAGAGTCTTCTCATCTTGAGAAGCTACCAAGCATCTCACTTGTCAGGAAAAATACTATTTCTGGTCTGGGTCTATCAACTCTACTGAAAACAGAGTCCAACTTCTAACTCATCCTTGAACTCAGGACCTTACAGACTTTGGGGAGACATCTCAGCAGCATGCAGTGCAGGAAGCAGGGCTCAGACTACATACCTGCAGCTGGGTAGTCAATGCTGCGGGATGTTCTGTATGTTAAATGTGTTACTCTGATTGGTTAATAAATAAAACACTGATTGGCCAGTAGCCAGGCAGGAAGTATAGGCGGGACAAGGAGAGAGGAGAATTCTGGGAAGTGGAAGGCTGAGGCAGAGAGACTGCCAGCTGCCGCCATGAAAAGCGAGATGTAAGATACGGGTAAGCCATGAGCCACGTGGCAAGGTATAGATTAATAGAAATGGGTTAATTTAAGATAGAAGAACAGTTAGGAAGAAGTCTGCCACGGCCATACAGTTTGTAAGCAATATAAGTCTGTGTGTTTACTTGGTTGGGTCTGAGCAGCTGCGGGACTGGTGGGTGAGAGAGATTTGTCCTGACTGTGGGCCAGGCAGGAAACTCCAGTTACAAGTCAATGCTGATTGTTTGATTTCTAAGATATATCTCTTCACCAATTGTGGTTAAAAAAAATTCTATCACTTATAAAGGCAAAAATTAGTTTGAGAAAGCTATAGAAATCCAAGGCAAAACTGAATGACTCTTGGCCCTGGGGTTATTTGAACTTAGCTTCTGATGAAAATAAGGCCATTCCAGTGACATCACTGTTTGTCTCTTCTTGCTCTCTCCTTTGGTGATAGCTCCAGGCTCATCCCCAGCCAAAACTAACACCTGGACCTCTTTTGAAATGTTAAAAGGCCACTTTTTTACTTAGTGTTGAGAAATCTCCTGTAAAGGAGGTTGCACTGGGACTGTGTTCAGCATCCTGCACTGGTGTAGGAAAATCCAGGATGACGTTATGGATACTCTGCTATGGCAGAGTCAAAGTTCGCATCTCTGAGACAGGATATTGTTCCAGTGGCTATTTCACTTAGAACACCCTTACAGAGGCTTCACATTTTTTTTTCACCTTTCAAGCCAGGGGCAAATGGCTGAGGTGCCACCAGGTTCTCCCAGCATCCCTCAGTCCCTACTTGTTACAAGGTATGGCTCACAAACCTTGCCCTCTACCCTCCACTCTGCAACCCAGGGTCTGGGCTGCCCTTCCCCCAGAGGCTCTTCCCTACATAATCCAGACATTTTGTTTACCCGTCCCTTTTGTACCTTTGGCCTCCTGGCTGCTACACCTGGTTCCTGTCTCTCCCCTCTTCCTTTCCCTCCCCCTTTCTGCACATGGCCCAGCTCAGTCTGGTCATGTCCACTCTGGACTCTCCCACATGTCCCTGCCTCTACCTATGCTTTCTTTTTATCTGTAATAAACTTTCTCCTCCATCATACCTAGGAGCAGTCATGTTCTTTCCTTTCCTTCCCTTTTTATTTCTTTTTTCCATTCACTCTCTTTCTGCCAATAAATGAATACTAGGCAGTGGAGTCCACCCAACTGAGCACATGCCCCATCACACAAAGCTATTAGGTGTGTGACTTTTATTGAGCATCTATTATTCCACTTATCGTGGGGAAGCCTCTACTCTGGATGTAAAGTTGGAAATGTCCTTCTGCTTCTCTGGATGAGTTTGATGAGATGCTCCCATATGAAAAGCATCTGAGCAATCACCATTAACTGAGGGATCCTCTGGAAGAGTTGGGTTAGCCAGGTAGCTCAGTAGGATAGTTTCCTGGCATACTCAGGCAATGTATTGATCCTCATCATGGCATAAACCAGACACGGTGATGTATGCCTGCAATCTCAACATCTGGGAGGTGGATGCAGAAGGATCAGAAATTCAAAGTCATCCTCAACTACAGCAAATTCCAGGATAGCCTGGGCTGTATGAGACCCTGTCTCAAGAAACAACAGTAACAAACTATCTGTGAAAGCAAGCTTAAAGACAGCCTTTGTAAAGAAGTCAGGGAGTAGGATCTTAGAGGAGAGGAATTTGAACTGTAGCAAAAATTATTGGCAAGAATTTCACAACTAGATGTGAGCTCCAAAGAGGAAACATGACTTATTTGTTCGTGTGATTGGGATGATAACCACATTAACCATCTCCCGTTGTGCTGTGGTTTTAATGTTCCCACCAAATCTCCTGATGAAGTATTATCCCTATGTGAGGTGCTAAGAGACTTATGCTGCTAACAACCAAGTGGGACTTTGAAGATGTGACTACATGGTGAGTGCTCTGCTCTCAAGAATCGATTAGTTTATTCGGGAATTGATGGATACACAGAGATATAAAGTTAATGCATTAACTTGAGAATGAGTGTTATAAAATTGAGGTTTGCTCTAGCTCTTATGTGTGTTCTTGTTAAGCAGTGGCTTATACTGTCTCAGTACTCTACTGAGTCTCCAGGAGAAAGGAGACCATCACGGATAAACCTACTTGACCCTAGATTCCCAGCCTCTAGAACCATGAGCTGAATAGGCCTCTATCCTTTATAAATCACCTAGTCTATGGCATTGAGCTATAGAAACAGAAAATGGACTAAGACACATTCATTGTCCATGAATGCTGTTGTCTGGACATTTCAGCTCTACTACATAGCCTGAATAGGCCCAGAACAGATTCTACTGTACACTGAACCTCATTGACAAAGAGACCCTTCTTGCCCCTATTCCTTCCATTTTTTTTCTGCTGCATAGAATTGAATTCAATAGGAATTCTAAGGAAACTGGCACGGCCTTGCACCTGTTAGCAGACTGATTCTAAAATGACTGAGAGATTCCTGTTGGTCTTAGAAAGACACTGGCCACTGGTCCATCTGTACCCAGTCCCTGGATCTCGTTTCCCTTGCAGGGTCCTGTGCTCAAACTCTGGCTCCTCTTCTACTCCCTGGGCCATGTTACTCTTAGTGTGGCTTCCCAGAGATGTGAAGAAGTCTAGCCAGGAGATCCACACAAAATATGTCCTTGGCAGAGATGCCAAGACGGAGCTCTGGAAAACAGAGGAGCCTAGCAGATAACTGGCTTCCTCTGAAGGAACATGGAGAGTTTTTATTGACCACAGTGAGTTGTTGGCATCATCAGGGGATGGAATCAGAGCAGAGTCTCAACTTGTCTGTGTATCCTGGCAGGCTTGGTAGGGATAAATCACACCCAGGCAGGGTGAGGGAAGGGAGCAGGGGGCTGTGGAGGTCCTGCTCTGTGGTGTAGCTTTTCTAGAAAGTCAACTGAGCCCTTGAGAAGGGAGTTGAGCCACACCTCTAGGGAACTATGGACTCCACATCAGGGAGATCTGCTTCAGCTCTCGGGGGAACAGAGGATTGGTGCAAGGTTCTCTGAAATTCACCAATCAGAACATCTCTCAGTCCTCACCAGAGAAGCTTTGTAGTAAATGGTAGTTAGCATAGAGATTCCCCAGAATGTTCAGAGAATAAACGACTGTGGGCATTCGTATCACCCCCTCCCAGGGCCCAGGGGTCTTTGCAGAAGAGGGAGTAGGATGATTGTAAGAGCTGGGGGTGACTGGTAACATCAAGGAGACAGTGCTTTCCAGGTACAACAGGCAGATCAGCATATAAACTCGTACTAATTGTGACAGATAACTTGCATAAACCCTGCACAATATCCAGGCAAAAAACCCAGCACTGAAGGGCAAAGGTGAACATGAAATCCCACCATTTGCGGCTGAGGACCTATTGGTATTTGATAGCTGCTGGCTGACTACACACCAGGACAGACCCTGTTCCCAATACTACCTGGGCAACATAAACTGGACTTGATAGGAACTAAAAGAAAAACTAACGGGAGAAATCCCAAAGTTGGGTGGACGGGGATGGGGGTGGAGAAGGTGGTCATGGGAGGAGTTGGGTGTAAATATGTTCAAAACACATTGTATAAAATTCTCAAACCACGAGCAGCAGACTTGGTGCAAGAGGTTTCTTGGGGGAGGGGGAGAGCAAAAGGTCATGTCATGTTGGCGTGGGTCACAAAAGAGGCAGGCAGATGAGACAAGAGGAAGAAGAGAGGCAAGAGAGGAGCCAGAGGGGTAAGAGAGGAAAGGAGCAGCAGAGAGAGGAATGAAGAGGCAGGAAGGACGAGATAAGAGGGGAACGGAAAAACAAAAAGAGGAAAGAAAAGGCCAGAGGCGAGAGACAAGAGAGCGAGCGAGCTGTGCCTGGCTGTCGCTTTTAAAGGGCGCACATGTGGTGTGGCTGAAGGTGGAAGACATCTGGTGACAGGTGATGATGGCTTTGGCAGCAGAGGTAGGCTGCTGCTGCTGCTGCTGCTGCTGCTGCTGCTGCTGCTGCTGTTGTGACAAAAAGCTACCACCTTCCAAATGCTTAGCAGTATTTGGCACCAGCATCATGTGTGGTTTGTTAGCTGGCAAAACAGATTCCCAGTCTCCATCCTGGACCAGGGGAGCCTGAGTAGAGGTGGAGCCTGAAAATTTGCATATCTTAACTTATGGTTCTGAGTGAGTTCCTTCCTTGTCCTAAATCATTAAAACCTTGCCTTAAGTTGCAATCAGAAGGGCCAAAGAGCTTGTGCTCTGTCTCCCAATTGGGTGGTGGCTTTATAGAGGCCTTCAATATGATTCCAGACACTAAAAGTCATACTGAAATCCTGAAAGGGAGACACTCAGATGGTTTAGAAACTTCAATAGCATCTCACATGAGGCCTTGACCTTCAGGAAGAAAGGACAGAGTTGGATGGTTGCTAAAATTGGAACCAAAGGTTTGTCTGGATATTGAGTTGCAGACAAGACTGTAAGAGACTAGACTCCCGGAACCAGTTACACATGGAACAGAGTGGCCATCCTCTGCTTTTACTCCTGTACTAGCTGAATCTAGTCCTCTGATCCTATCTGAACCTAAGGTCTAATACTTTGTAACATTGGGACTTGGCCAAGTTACTTAATTCCTTTTTCCCTGCCCAAGATGGGGTAGAATAATGATACATCTATCTTGGATATTGCAAGCCCCGAGACACGTGCTGCCTGGTGACTAAGCACTTGGAGCCTTCCCTGGTGAACTTTACAGAAGAAAGTCTTAATCAGGAAGGACACCCTTAAGTTCTGAACTCGAATTTAACCGCATAGGGCAGGGCAGCAAACATTTTCTGAGGTCCTGCCTGTGCAAAGACACACAGAGAAGGTAAACCTGAGCTGTCGTAGAGCTTTACACCCAGTGAGAAGAGACTCATTTATTTATAGTTCACCCATCCAGAAATGTACAAAGTACTATGTAAATTCGAGGGGCTCAGCAAAGAAACCAAAATAGCCGCTCTGTGGGTGGAAAAGGGAAAAGTTTATTCCAGACTGCCAAGGCTGTCTCTTCAGAAGGCAGAGAGAAGCAAGGGGGGGAGTGAGGGGGGAATCTCCAAGGTTATAAGGGAACAGGTACCCAGGAGAGAAGGAGCTGTAGGAGGGGGGGCTTTGAAGTGCATAACAAGTACTTGTGAGTAGGGGCTGAGAGAGCCCGGAGGCTGCCATGAACCTTGATATGCAGATAGGCACTACAAGCATGTGTTAATGCGAGAAGAGAGCCTATACCCTTTTTGCTAGATCAGGAGAATTTCGACTCCTTTTGGCAAATGAGAACCAGTTTCACAAGTTCCCAAGGAATGCTGCCTTTTGTCTAGCCACCAGAATTTGGGGGAAACAGTTTCCTTTGGACCTGACGCTATGAGTGAGGCAGGTATCCATTCTGCTTTGTATTCACAGCTATAATCCCATTTGAATCTGACATTAGCCTTCAGCAAAGCAGGCCTTACTTAGTTAAACAGATTGTCCCAGTAGCTCTGAACTTCTTTGGTAGCCAATGAGGGTAAAAAATGAAAGGGATGTAAGGGCATCCCCTCTGCAGACACACACACACACACACACACACACACACACTTTCTCCAGTTAGAATGAAGCAGTTACTTAACAGTTTGTGCTGGTGGGTGGTGCCCGACTGATGGTACAGATTCTGAGTCCACCCAGTGCCTGGAGTCATCTTTCCCTTTCAAAGTGGAGTCTCAGGCAATACACAGCCTGAGAAACCAGCTTTATAGACTGTGGAGTAACTTAGAGTAGAACATAGCCTAATCCTAATCACAACAGTCTCCTACTAAATAAACCCAATGCTCACTGGTTGGATGGATTGGCTGGCTAGTGAGTGACCTTTGGTCACCCTCCTCCGTGACACCCTCCTTCCCCCAGAACTAGAGTTACAGATGTACCCCCATACCTAGGATTGCATTTTTTAATGTGCGTGTCTGGGATCTGAACTCAGGTCCTCACGCTGGCGTGGCAGACACTTTACCCACTCACCTCCCCAACGGCTGCTGAATTTTTTTTTTTTTTTAGACTGAATGTTGTGATTTTAAAGCAACCAAGAACTGATTTTATAACAGTTCATTTCTGGTCTCTGTGTCTAGGGGACTCCCCACCCCCCTTCCCCTTATTGGTAGACATAAACACAACTCGTGTTTCCTAGAGTCTCAAAAGATTATTTGTGTTGACCTGGGGCAGGCACTCGGTACAGGATATTGCCACGATTACGCACATGGCAGTTGTAATTCTTGATTATTATTGATCTGATAACAGTAACTGTTGATTTCTGCGCTAGCCAGAGCTGTTACGTCATCACCTGTCGCCAGGTGCCTTCCCAACATCAGCTATGCTACATGTGCACCCCTTAAAAGTGCCCGCCAGGCACAGCCTGCTCTCTTGCTCTTGTTCCTCTCTTGCCTCTCTCTTGTTCTGTCTGTCTGTCTGCCTGTCTCTCATGTCCCCACTCTGACACAGCCTTTCACTCTTTCACACCCCCCCTCCTCCCCATAAACCTCTTGCACTAACTTTGTTGCTCTTGGTGGTGTGTTTTCTCAGTGGCACACTTCGGCAGGACCCGCCAAAGGGTACCCACTTTGCCTTTCTTTTTTTATACTTTGAGTAACAATAGTACCATCCCAATTACAAGTAGGACTTTTACATCCAGTGTCTCAGAAATCTTAATCCTGGGATATAAAATTGATTCTTTAAGTCCTGGCAATCCAGAGAGCAGTTCCTTGATTTGGACGAGACAGAGACTGCAAGACTGTGTGGGTACCTTTGGGTCTAAGGTGGGGGGGGGTGTCACTACTCCTTTCTGACTGTGTCAGGTCTTCAAGAAACCTGACACTTGTCCTATGACTCCTTCCTGCACTTCTCACCCTGTCCCCCACCCTAAACTTCTCCCTCCCAGGAGCTGGCTTCCACTTCCCTTCCCCCAGCTTCTCTTTCCTATGTAAACTCAGCCATTTGGTTCCCATGGGCTCTCTTGACCTCTCAGTTCCTGGTCCCCACTCTCTTCTTCTCTCTTCTTTTCCCCTCTCACCCGCCCCAATGGGGGGGGGGGGGGGGCTGGTTCATTCTAGACTCTTCCAGATGCCTCTGGCTGTGATCTCCCTTATCTCTACAACAACTCTTCTTCTCAGTCATACCTGGGAGTATCATATTCTCATTTTTTTTTTTCATCTAGACTGTGTCCCTGACTCTTCTGTTTCTAAGGTACCCACCACTCCCTGTCTGTCTGGGAGGATCCCTGATCCTATCTCTGGAATTCACCGTGGGCAAAATGTTAGTCCTGTTTCCCCTTCATATTCTTGATCAGACTTCAACTTGAAAATGTCAGCTTTGGGGTGAAGAGGGAAAAATAAAAGAAAATGTATACAGTCAAAACCACACTAGAAACTAGAAAACACACCACACTTCTGAGGCACGAGCTCTGCTCTCTGCAAGTTCAATGTCTGAGTCTTTTCTGCCCTGGGTACACAGTCTAGGCACCTTTCCTGTTATTCTTTCTTTGCTATTTGTCTTGTTTATTAAGGTGACCTTGTCACACTGCTCCCAGTAGGCCAGTCAACTGCCAATTATTTTAGGAACTGAAGATAACTTCATCAATGGGTGGAGTGGGATATAGAATGAACGCGGTGGTGCTCGGCCCAGATGTCCTTGTTGGGTAAGGACATCATCATACCCCCAGCCATTGAAGTGAATGTTAGCATTCCTAGTCACTCCCCCAGCTACATGACCACGCTTGTGCTGTCCAGCAGCCAGGCAAGATGCTTAGTCATCCCAGGGCCTTAGGGCCTTATGTCCTACGTAATACATGTGCAGGTGATCACGTAATTTGCGTGCAGTGTGACCACATAACGTATGCGCATGTGTGGCGTAGCTACATAGGCCCATATGCAAATGCTGGGGGGGACCCATAAAAGCAGGTTCCGCCCTTCCCCCCCACCCCCGTCCACACTGGTCATTTCCATAGGCCTGTGCACCTTTTTCCTATTCCCTTTCCTTAATAAGATCTTTTAGTGGGTTTCGGTGTACCTCCTATTTCTCTCACACAGTAAACAGAGCCATATAATAAATAAGAGTGATGTTAGGTGAAGTGCCGGGCTGTGTTCCCCTAGGAATAACAGCTGACATCCAATGACTCTTAGAAGTGCAAAGTGGTGGGGTGGAGAGATTAAACCTTTGCCTTTTAGGGGCAAACTTGTGGGGTCCACTCTGTTGCTACTGCATGGAAATGCAGCTCATTCCATTGATGGACCTGCTTCCCTCAGCTCCTTCCAGATTCTTCCAGGTGAGCTCCTGTGTGTCATGTGCTGCTTTGGGTGCTGTCTCCCAGGCCCTATCTGATCTGTGGCAGACAGGGCTGACACACCTGATCTATGACACACAGGTTTATGAAAACCACACATACACTCGGTTCAATATTCTCCAGTTGTCCACTAGAAATTTCTTAGCAACTTGGGACGCTGACTCCCAGGTTTTCATCTTATTCTGGACTCTGCAATGATGTCTTTAGTCCCAAGGACAGCACTCAAGGAAAACCTCACCTGGAATGTCACAGACGAGGCAGATTTGGTGTCCTTTGCGTCCCACGAGAATGAATGCTCTGATGCTGCAGCTGTATATGATGTCACAGACAGGACAGGGTGAGGAAGCACAGTGCTTTCCAGCCACACCTGAATGACTGAACCAAAAGTCAGCTCTGCCTCAGGGCTCGGGGGCGGCTCAGTTCTTTTGACTTCTTGACTTCTGGCCTACAGAACACCCAGCCCACAGGCCTGCTTAGCTTCTGAGGTTTTCCAAGCTGGCTCAGTCAAGTCCTGACTGACACGGTCCTCCCACCTCCTTTTCTCCAGCAGTCGCACTCAGAGGCCACCCTGCACGGGATGAGGGTTTTCATTTGCTAGCATCCAAACCGAAACAATGCTTGCCTGCCAAATAATTGGGCACATGACATCTTGATGGAGTCTTCTCGGTACAGCCGTTTTAACAATAGAATATTTTGTCGTGAAAAGTTAAGTTGAGGAATAAAACGTTCAGTGTGTGTGTGTGTGTGTATGGGGGGGGGGCTCTTGATAAAACACAGAACCGACGCATCATCACATTTTTCCTAAGCACTTTGACAAAGCACCCAGGAAACACGTGCTCAGCTCACACTAAACCACACTCAATCAATACTTTCCCCATGCCTCGCTCTGATTTCGTTCCCAAGCACAATTCTTTTGCAGTACAGATTTTTATTAAGCTTTGAGCATTTCAATGGTACATACATTGTATTCGGATCATATTCACCTTTGTTCCTCCCCATAACTCCTCCCAGATCCAGCCTCCAACCCCCTCCAAACTTCATGTCCCTTCCACTCCCTCTCCCTCTAGCACTGCCCCCCCAATAACTCACTGAGTTCAATTCTCGTTGCCCATTGTCCATAATCTCATCACACCCTTAAAAAATCCGATTCCCCCTACCTTAGTAGTCATCAACTGTCAATAACTCCTCAGCTTGGAGGTGGGGGCTAGTGAGCCGCTGCCCCCGCCATGCTGGAATCCAACCACAATTCCGACTTGTCGGCTTGTATCATGTATTAATAAGCTTTCAGTCACACGATGAAATACCTGGTATAATCAAATTATAAGAAGGAGAGACTGATCTTGGCTCAGGGTTTCAGATACTTCAGTCCATCGTCAGTTACCTCCGTTGCTTTTGGGTCTGTAGCGAGGCCTCATAGCGTAAGGACCACGTGGTAGAAGAAATGATTCACCTCACCACAGTGGGAGACAAAGAGAAAAGAGGCAGCTAGGGTCTCCATATCGCTTTCAAGGGCATGCCTCCGATGGTCTAACTTCCTCCCACTAGGAAGCATCTCCCACAGGCTCTATCACCTCAGAACAACACCAAGGGATTCGGAGCAAGCCTTCAACATGTGGCCTTGGGAGGAGATTTAAGACCCAAACTATGCTGCACCAAAAATAACTGCTGCTGCATATTTATTCTCGAGGGGATGCATTTAAATGAAAAAATGGAGCCTATTTTAAATTGGTAGAAATAATTACTAACATCTATAAAATACCTGAGAAAATCCCTAGCACAGCTAATAAGCAACCTACATATGTTAACTCAGTTTTCGCAGAGGCACAGACCGGTTAAGTGAATGTTACTTTATTATGTAAACGCACGGGCTCCACATCAGCCAGTCTCTGGTCTTTTTTAACCTCTACAGCATCTGTCCTTGTGTCCTGACTGCATACACTAGGGGAACCTTACTTCTTATCTTAAGCCTACAAGTGAAGATAGATTAATGAAAAGAAATGGCCAAATACACACACTGGTCAAAGGTCCTCATCGACAAAGTCAGTTGGAATCCAGTGTGGAATGGTGGACACTGAAAACTAAGCATCTCTTCCACCTGAGAAGAAGAATATGAGCAGAACATCTAAAAGGAAGGGCCATCATAGAAGTGCTTATGCATGTGAGACTTGAGAAGAGGATTCTGGGACTTTTGAACCTGAAAAAGGAACACAAAACAGAGCCATTTGCAAATTTCTAAGATCAGTTTCTCATTGTTTTCTTATCAACTAATTATGAATGAAATAGTATCTATAAATCTCTTCTACATATTGAATAACTGTTTGTATCAGAACTGATTTTCATCAAGTGTCTCTTAAGGTTGGAAGAATGGGTTTTCAGATATTTTACTAGTGCTGAATTTCTTGAAGGAAATTTTCTAGAAATGTAGACCTCACCAGATAATACCAACATTGAGGACTGGAGGAAGGATTGGGTAGGGTAGCTTCAGTGACAGGAGGCAGGACAGGGAGAGATGGAAAATGTAATAATAAAAATAGTATGTGGTCTCTAACAGACCAATAAAAATGACAGTTGAGTAGGAAATGTATTGACTTCAATGATCTAAAAATGGCCTGTGATTTTGCTCTTTTGAAAGGGTCACGAGCTAGCTAAACTTAGATGCTATCCAAAGATGGAGGTCGCTGTATCCAAGACAGTGACTTTGCCCCCTTACCCAGCACAGCACGTGGCACAAGCTTCTTCCATCCATCCTCCTTGCCCCTCAAGTTTTATTGGTGGAGAGACACTCTCAGTAGATGCTGTGTGCGCAAGTGTTTGCCACCCAGCTGAGTGATGCCAAGGTTCAGAAACTCCAATGTTTTTTTTTGTTTTGTTTTGTTTTGTTTTGTTTTGTTTTTGTTTTTTAATGAGCTGCCAGCATGCTTGCTTACCTTTGTCCTAGAGAGAGGCTTTGTCTTATTAGACTGACCAGTTGCCAGGTTTGTCTGCTGTGTGGGAGGGAGAGATCTTAGCCTTATCTTGTAAGGCTATTTGCTCTACAGACATCTTTGCAAAGATGGTCCAGACCAGAGTCCACCGATGCACACGTCTACAGGATGTGCAGAGAGAAATTTGAGAGAATGATGAGAAACTCTTCCCAAACCAAGAACCTCAGGGTTTTCCCGAGGTGGAGACTGGAGCTAGAGATACTTAAGACAGCGTAGGTCTGGAATAAATACTGCAGAGTCTCTCTCTTGTGATGGTCCCTCCTAACAGAAGCAGCTGAGGAGAGAGATGCCATTGGGATTCTCTTGACCAAATCTGGTATGGTGATTCCTTCGTCAGGGAAAGGGGCATATCCTTAGATATCATAGAGATATTCCAAGCGCTGGCAGGGAGGCAGTCAAAGACTGGAGGCGAGTCTGATAAAATACCAGAAAAGGCAATGCTGAAGCAAGACTAGGGGACATCCCAAGAGTCACTGGGAGGAAGGAGGACTCAGAGTGTTGTTCTCTGGGGGAAGGAACCTCAATTCTTGGCGTTAGGGCCTGGATCTGCTTCCCTAGGGCCTTGCCCAGAGCCCACACCCAAAGAGTAGATGTTGACGGAAGTGAGGAAGAAGGAAAGAACCATAGCCAGCCTCAGATGCTTCCCTGATGACAGCATGGATTTAAGGATGGAAAGCCAAAATGACTTCAGTGTAAGAGGAGCCAGGGAGGGGGCAAGGAAAGCTGTTCCATTGGCTTTCTCTTAGCTTCCTCCCTATCACAGATGATGGATGTTGCTGCTGGCCACTTACCAGGCTGGTCATTTGTGCCTGAATTTCTAGCTGATCTCAAGTCCTCCTGCCCCAGAACCAGCTATTTGTCCCATTTAGCCTATTCTTGGAAACCCTGCCAAGAGTCTCCATAGAATTCAAGGTGAGATAGTTGCCTTTGCATGGTTCTGATGAAACGCCGAAGATCCTCATTTAATTGTATTAAAATAAAATGGTCCGTCTGAAGTTCCAGAGATGAGCCGTTTTCTTTTATTTACCATTGGCTTTTTTTAAAAACAGTTTTTTGGCTGTAAATTTACTTTGGTAATGTCTAAGGTCATTCTGGGAGAAAAATGAGATTCGCAGTAGCTGTAGGTAATCATCTTGTCTGTGGAGAGAGAACTGAATAAAGACAAAGTGGCCTATGGCATGCTATGGCTTAGCAAAGGGCCCTGGAATCCCTCAGTTATTTAGAATAGGACCACCTTCATCCTACTGCCAAAGTTGGGATGGAGAGTTGGCTAGAAGCACCATATGGGGAGAGTTTAGTTAGCACCTTTTCTCTCCTACCGAGTTATAACAAAGATTATAAGCCATGGATGCATAAATGTGTTTGTCCCCTTTATTTGCTGTTGAACTCAGACATCTGGAAGATAGTTTGGCAAATAACACAATCTAAATAACTAACTTATGAGTAAATGAAGCACCTGCAGGGCCTTGGTGAAGCTAGGGCCTGTGGGGTCAAAGGAAGCCAGGTATTCTGTTCCTTTGGATTTCTAATTGTTTGTGACAAGGTCTTCCTAGGTACCTCGGGCTGGCCTTGACCCCTCTATCTTCCTGTCTGTACCTCCTGAGTGCTGGGATGATGTTTTGTTTCTCATGGATACTCAATGGATACTTTTTCAAGGTCAACCTTTTTTTTGGGGATGAATCAAACAAAAAAAGCCAAATTTTAGATTCAACTCAATACCCCAAACCCAATCTATTTTGCAGAAGTATTATTGCTGTTGTTATAGAGCAAGGGGTCCCAATGTGTTTAAGGACAGGGATTTTTTTTTCAATATTCCAAGTGCATATTTTCACAAAATGGGGGATGGGGGTGTAGCTCAGTGGTAGGGCACTTGCCTGCATGCACAAGACTCTGAATTCAACCCCAAGAAAACTACTCTTGCCAGAGAGAGAGAAAGAGAGAGAGACTGAGAGAGAGAGAGATTCCTTGAGATGAGAGGAGAAGGAGACTATGACTGCCTTGCTTTCAACTGGAGATTCCAATCTGCATGTCCTCCACCTTCTACCTCTGAACTCAGGGTCCAGGGAGAAGACTCCAGGGAGCATCTTGCCTGAGTTTTCCATCATCACCTGCGAGCCACAGGCAACACCATGATTTTAATCTCTCTAGAACCCTCCCTCTCATGAGTGTGGAGTGCTTCTTGGCCTCTTCCTGTTCCCTGGAAGTGCTGGGCAAAGATCCAATTGCTCATGCTCAGATCAATGGGCTGGGTTGGGTTCTTTACCTCGGCTAACTCTACTACTGCTCAAGAATGAACTGATTGGCACGGAGAAGGAAAGACATTTGGATTCAGTCCCTTCTTTATAGACCACAACCTCAGGGACAATAATTTAGAGGCTGTGACAGTATCCTCCTTGAGCCAGGATCTTGGCTACTGTGACAGTAACCATGTCCCCTAGCATCTGAGAACCCAAAGATACAAATAAGCTAAGCATGCCATTCAAAAAAGCAGCAACAGGAGGATGGACTGGTTCTCTGAATCATCAAGTTTTAGAACCAGGAGTGATGATGGCTTCAGTCAAGAGGGAAAGCGAGTAAGCCAGTGATACAGACTTGCTACACTGATGGCTAGCCTCTTGTTCACTTTGGCAGTATAGCTATAATGTTGGAGCAGGGCCAGTCCAGAGGGCAAGGCCATGGCTGACTAATAGGGAACCTACAATTATCTCATGTGACTCACAGTACAGAGTACTAAAGTCTACCTGGCTTCCTTCCTGCCCTTACTATTTACCAAGTAAACCTCAGTCCAGTATTGCCAACTGGAAAAGCAACATTTTCAATTCTTCCTTTAGATGCACGGCAGCTGTGGGATAACTCCTCTGTATGCTGTGAATATGTTTGATTACCATTGGTTAATAAAGAAGCTGCTTTGGCCTATAGCAAGGCAGGATAGAGCCAGGTGGGAAATCCAAGCAGAGATACAGGGACAAGAAGGGCAGAGTTGGGGCAGACACCAGCCAGCTGCTGGAGAAGCAAGATGTATTAGAACACAGGTAACATCATGGCCACATGGCAAGACATAGATTAATAGAAAATGGGTTAATTCAAGTTGTAAGAGCTAGTTAGTCATAAGCCTGAGCAATAGGTAAATGGTTTAATGTGGTGATATATTATGTCCCCCCAAATATTGTGCACCCTAATAAACTTATCTGGGGTCAGAGAACAGAACAGCCACTAGATACAGAGGCCAGAAAATGGTGGCACACACACCTTTAATCCTAGCATTCCTAAGGCAGAGATCCATTGGGATCTCTGTGAGTTCAAAGTCACACTGGAAACAGCCAGGCATGGTGACTCATGCCTTTAATCCTAGGAAGTGATGGCAGGAAGCAGAAAGGTATATAAGGCATGAAAACCAGGAACTAGAGCTGGTTAAGCATTCAGGCTTTTGAGCAGCAGTTCAGCTGAGATCCATTTGGATGAGGATTCAGAGGCTTCCAGTTTGAGGAAACAGGATCAGCCGAGGAATTGGCAAGGTGAGGTGGCTGTGGCTTGTTCTGCTTCTCCGATCTTCCATCGTTCACCCCAATTCCTGGCTCCAGGTTTGTTTCTACTAATAAGACCTTTTAAGATTCGTGCTACATCTGGTGCCCAATGTGGGGCTCGAACCCATGACCCTGAGATTAAAGAGTCTCATGCTCTACCAACTGAGCTAGCTGGGCTTAATTAATATTAAGCCTCTGAGTGATTATTTTAAAAGCAGCTGCAGGACCGGGTGGGACAGAAGAGCCTCCTATTACAGATGACTAAATTTTAGACAATGAGATGTAAGTGAAAATTATTGGGTGGGCACCTCATGATTTTGCCTTTAAAAGAGACTGCTTATCTTTAGGGCTTCCTCTGCCACTGACTATAATATAGAAAAGATAGCAGCCACCATATGGGACAGGAAGATGCCTTGGGACTTTAAATCGTACTCAGAATAGAAAAGCAGAAAGACAGAAGAACCTAGGCCCATGGTGACATGGCAGAGCTCTCACATCAGCCAATAAGCAAGGCCTCCAACTTAACATCCCTGGGTTATGGCTTATAAACAAGGAAAACAAAGGCATCATCGGTTGACTTAAGTTTCTGGAGACAAAAGTATATTCTGTCTGGTACAAGTCACTGTTAGCACACCAAAGAGCCCTGGACCAGGAATATGTTAGAAGAGAAGTCTCTCGGGTCCCTCCACAGAGCAGCTAAATGAGAATCTGTTCTTTCACAAGCTCTCCATGTGATCTGCACGCACATTAATGTTTTAGAAACACTGCCATAGGGATAATCGGTTTCTCTGTTTATAAAATTGCTGATTCACAAGATGACTCAGCAGCTAAAAGTCCTTGACATGAGAGCCTGACCAACTCCAGTTGATCCCCGGAACCTGTATACAGGTGCAAGGCGAGAACTCACTCCACAAAATTGTCCTCTGACTGCCACACGGCTGACTGTCATGGTATGCCCGAACTACTGACCCCACACAAAAATAATAAAAATTTTTAAAAAGTTAAAAATTGCTCGTGGTTGTATCCCAGGGAGAAGTAATATACTCTGTTTGTTAATACTAAAACAGGATTACCTAATCCTAAATTAGAGTGACGAAAGTGAGCTGAGTTCTTCAGATTGCAGAGAATGAAATGAAAGTACTTTTATATAAATCGGGAAAACCACGCTCCAGCCAATATGCTTGAGACAGGGAAGGGGAAACAATCTTGCTCTAAAATCCCGAGTCTCGGGAAGGAATGGAAACATAGGTGTACTGTATTAGATTTCACAATTTAAATGAAACGGGAGAGATATATATGCCCAGGTGTTTCTGGAAACAACAACATCACAGTGTGGGATATGCAAGGAGCCTACGCCTTTCCTCCTAGACTGCGGCATGTGTAAACAAAACTTAGTGGGAAAGATATCACTTAAGAAGTTCTGGAATCCCTTGCTTTTCCTCCCACCTTTAGGAAGACAGAGGCCATCCCTCGCAGGTTTAAGGCAGCTAGCTGGCCTCCCTGCTTGATGGGCATGTTCTAAGACTTGATGCTTATGGCCTTCTGTGGTCTTTAGTTTCTGGCTTCACAATCTTGAGTTCGAAGGATCCGTTCTGCAGATGAAGGAAGTGCAGACACCCAAAGGCCTGGAGTGGAAGAGGTCACGCTCAAGTCTCGCCGCCACCGCGTCACTGATCGCTGCTAACATCCTCCCTCTTTTCTGTCGGTACCAGGTTCTGACGCCATTCTTGATCGGCAACCATCTTGTCATCCGTCTTCACCAAATAACCCAAAATTGGGAATCTTACTGACAGAGATTTAGAATAAATGAAAACCGTCTTCCTCTTTATGTTTCTACTTGATATTCCTCAGCTCATTATGTGATTAAAAATGAAATCATATCTTTGGATGCTTGTGGTTTGGCTGACTGGCTGGGAAATGGTTTTCTGGCAGTCATTGATGATTTTTTTTCCTCTTTCCATTTAAATAACATTTACTGGATTTGGTACTTGAAAGAAAAATGCCAAATTAAGACGTGGGAGAGATAATAAACAAACTGTGCATGTAGAAACTTTTTTTTTTAAAAATCTGTCAGTGTTCGGCAAAGAAAAATTGTTTCAAACAGAAGTCTAATTTCTAGTACTTTCTACAAGAGATGTGGCTTTAATAGTCTTTTGTTTTGTTTTTATAGCTGTTTGAGACAGGGTCTTGTATAGGGCGGGTTGGCCTCAAACTTGCTATGGAACCTTGAACTCTTGATGCTCCTGGCTCCTCCCTGAAGTGCAGAGATGTAGGTGCGCACGACCTCATACACAGTTGATCTTCCTTTCTTTATTTTCCTCCGAGCTCTGATGCTTTTCAGAAATGTGCAGTGTTTTTCTAGGAACTAACTTTCTGCTTCCTTAAACTAGATGAGGACAGTCCTGCTGGTGAGTTCTGTGACGAAAATGAAACAGACAAGGCCCCATTTGTTTCAAACCTGTGGTCTGTCAGTTTCTCAGCCAGTGACCATGGCTTCTTGTCACCCTGAGGTAACTGCAGTGGTGGCGGGGCGGCAAGAGTGGGGGGTGGGGAGACTGACTGGAGGGGGAGGGGGGCAGGGTGAGAGGGTAAGTAGACACTTAAAGCCTTTATATCTTCTATTCTCTTCTAAAGAATGTACAAGTTATCTAACGCTTAAGCAGCCCTAACTAGAGGTTCTTGCCAAACATAACAGACCGCGTAGAAATCAACAAAGCCTTCCAAACACTGCATCTCACAGAAGACGACGATGTTACAAGAGCAGTCCCCAGTCCCTGCCTGCAGCCAAGACGTGTGTTTCATCAGTTCGGCAGTTCACATTTTCACGGGCCTAACACAGTGTTTCCTATCACCGTCCTCGCCATCCAGAATGTGATACTTGGCTCTCACACACGGGAGAGGAAGTGCCCTCCCCTGCGCAGAAGTCTAAACACAGAACAAGACCACAACTTGTTTCCAGCCAGCCTCCTGTTGTGAGCCCTGCAGATTGCGCTATTTCCTCCAGCAAGGCGGGGACCGGTGGTTGGGAGAATTACAAAAGGCCCGTGCCTCTTTCCAAGGATGCCTTTAACGAGGGTCTCAAGAGCAATAGGCATCAACTGCAGAGCCACTGACTTGACTGCCGACCCAGACCTTGCTTCGTCAGAAGTCAAAGTCTTGTCACCTAGCTTGCTTGCAAACTGCCTCCAGTGAATCTCTAACAATGCAGTTCTCAGAACTACTGTGAATTTACACTTTTGTTTTAGTCAGTAGTTGCCTCTTAAGTGCCTATTGCTGAGCTTAACAGTTCTGAGGCAGAAACTCGATAGTGTAGCTCTTAATGGCCCCAGGGGATTAGGGTCTCCAGCTCCTCTTCTTCCACCTAACGGTTATGTTCCGTCTGTGGCAGCCTTGCACATGAGGTATGGGTGGGATGCACGGGAGGAAGTGGTAGCTCCTGTCTGTGGAGGAGTGTTGCAGCCCGCACATGCAGTGCCCTTCAGAGATCAGAGAGAGGGCGTTCATTCTCTGGGACACCTAGCTCGTATCTCAGCACGCTGACTCCTATGAATGGAGAGAGCAATGGTTCTCAACCTGTGGGTTATGACCCTCGTGGGGGTTGCATATCAGATATTTATATCATGATTCATAACAGTAGCAAAATTACAGTTAAATGAAGTAGCAATGAAATAATGTTATGGTTGGGGGTCATCACAGCACAAGGAACTGTATTAAAGGGTTATCGTATTAGGAAGGTTGAGTACCATTGCTTTAGAGGTTGGAGGATACCAGAACAGTCTAGGATGAGGGGACTGTAGAGCTAAGGCAAAGATAAATAGCACAGCCTGGTGCATTCTGGAAACAATATGCTACTGAACTTGGTGAAAGTATGGGACACAACTCTATATTTTGAACTTAGAAGCTAAGTCTTCATCTTGAAGGTTATTGGATAATACAGAGGGTGGTTGGAAACACGAGCAACAATGTCACGTGAATGAGATGGCCACATTACTCATGGCCATGATTTGAATGCTGGTGTCCCTCCAAAATTCGTATGTTGGAACTTAACACATAGGATGGTGGTACTAAAAGAAAGACTCTTAGGGGGTCTTGAACATGAATCTTGAGAGAACTGTCTCCTGCATCCATGAGTCCTGCAGGTAAGTATACAGCATTCATCCCCTGCAGAGGACACAGCAACAAAGCACCGCTTTAGAAGCAGAGCGTGGCCTTCATCTTGTAGATCAACCCATTTCTATCATTTAAAAGTGCCCAGTCTCATCTCTTTTGTTATAGTAGCATGAACAGATTGATACACCCATCTTCAAGGCAGTATCAACATGGACTACACACTGAGTATCAACAGTCCTGTTGTTAGGAAACACAGGTTTGTACCTTCAACAAGCCCCAAGGTCAGAGAGGTAAAGATGGAAGCAAATCAAAATCAACAGAACGGGCAACTGACTTGATTCTAGGAGACGATCAAGATGGGGGTGCCCAGGATGAATGGTGAAGGCTGTGCCAGGGATGTGAATGGCACCCACGTTTCTTAGGATCCTAAGTGAATGCTCGTGCCTCTTACTTTTTAGAGAGGAAGGAGGGAGAGTAATTTAGTGAGGGGCCCCTAGCAGTGGGATCAGGACCTGTCCCTGGCTCATGAGCTGGCTTTTGGGAACCTATTCCCCAGGCTGGGATGCCTTGCCCAGCCTTGATGCAGCGGGAGGAGCTTAGTCCTGCCTCAACTTGATGTGCAATGCTTTGTTGACTCCCATGGGAGGCCTGCCCCTTTTTGAAGAGAGAAGTGGATGGGGAGGGGTAAATGGGAGGTACGGGGAGGGAAGGAGAGGAGAAGAGGGAGGGGAAACTGTGGTTGGTATGTAAAATAACTGAAAAAAAGTAATAAAATATAAATAAAAATCAAATAAGTCTAAAAAAGAAAGAAAGGAAAAGGATTCTGTGTGCTCACTGGCTAATGGCTGCCATCTATTTTGGAACTATTCTACAGGCAGGGAGGGGCAGGCAAGGGACAGGGAGGTGGTCAGCCCCAGTTTAATGGTGTGGCAGACTTAAGAACTTCTACCCATATCAAACCCAAAACTTAGGCCACCTGCTTTAATACTGGATGGAGAAAAACATTCTTTCAATTCTACGTCCCTATTCCTGTCTGGAGAAACCAGATTCTGCTGTAAACAGAGGATGTAGAGCTTGACTTACCAATGCATCCCACTGAAAGAAAATCACTAAAGCACGTACTCTGACATGTCAATATAATCTACTCACCCGACAAAATGGGGATCCTGTACTTCCATGTAGACTGAAATCCTGCTATTCAGCTGCAGAGCAGGCACACTCACACACTGAAAAGTGGCCTGGACTAGAGTTCTTATTGACTGCAATGTAGATATGTCTCCTATGAAAACCATTTTAGATTTATATGCATACACAGATTGGACATATATATTGATGTGCATATGTAAAATTACTGTTTATATATGAGGTATATGTGCATATGTAATAAATATGTATGTATTATTGTAGCATGAATCTTAAAGATACTTATTAATAAAATCAAACCTGAGCCAGGTATTGGGGTGAACGCTGAATGATCAGACAAGCAGAACAAGCCACAGCTACCTCGCCTCGCCAGTTCCTCAGCTGATCCTGTTTCCTCAGACTGGAAGCCTCTCAGTCCTCATCCAGAATGAATCTCAGCTGAACTGCTTCTTGAACGCCTGAATGCTTAACCAGCTCTAGTTCCTGGTCCTCACGCCTTAAATACCTTTCTGCTTTCTGCCATCACTTCCTGGGATTAAAGGCGTGTGTCACCATGCCTGGCTGTTTCCAATGTGACCTTGAACTCACAGAGATCCAGAGGGATTTCTGCCTCTGGAATGCTAGGATTAAAGGTGGCGTGAGTGCCACCATTTTCTGGCCTCTGTATCTAGTGACCCCAGATAAGTTTATTAGGGTGCACAATATGTTGGGGAACACAATACCACCACATATTATCTTTTAGCTGAAAACTAAAAAGATATTCATATTTTTCCACAGCAGCTTGGCAGCAGGAGATATATATGTGTGCATGTGTGGGTGTGTTTACTTTCTTAGTTTTTCAGTTTTTTTGGATGACCCATTGTGGAGACTTTAGCCAGTGGTCTGCATCTATCCATGTGTCTATAAGCCAATGGTCTGCATCTATTCATGTAATGGCCTGCATCTATCCATGTATCTATTAACCAATGGTCTGTATCTATCCATGTATCTATTAACTAATGGTCTGCATCTGTCCATGTATCTATTAGCCAATGGTCTGCATCTATCCATGTATCTATTAGCCAATGGTCTGCATCTATCCATGTATCTATAAGCCAGTGGTCTGCATCTGTCCATGTATCAATTAGCCAATGGTCTGCATCTATCCATGTGTCTATTAACCAATGATCTGCATCTATCCATGTATCTATTAACCAATGGTCTGCATTTGTCCATGTATCTATTAGCCAACAGTAATTAAGTCCTAGACAAACTGTTTCTTCTACCAGAACCCTCTGAATATATTCTCCTTTGTCTCTCTGATTATTTTAGAGCAAATTTATTGGAACACACACACATGTGGAGAATAACCTTTTATTTTGGAATAGCTGTAGATTCAAAGAACTCTTGGGAAAATAATGCAGAATTTCAGACATCCAGACAACTCCTCCCTGCTTCACACTCGATCCCCTGACTATTAACATAAATAGGCTGTGTTTGTGGCAACGAATGAACCCAAACTGATATTCAGCTAAAGTTTAAATAAGTCCATTACACCAGATTCCCCACTTCCTCAGCCAACCGGGGCTGTATTTCATTCTTCATTTTAAAGTCCTTATGGGCTTAGCAATAAAATGCCCCATTTCAGCCACTGTCTTTGTAAGCTTTTCCAGTCTGAAAAGCCTTTATCAGATCAAGTGTTCATGTTATACCCACCCTCCCCACTCCTCCTCACCCACCCTCTCTCCTTTGCTGGAACTTGGGGAAAGAATGTCACAGCATCTGTCCACAGCAGCTTGGGAGCAGGATGCTTGCCACCCTAACAAGCTCTTTGGGCACTCTCTGGACTCTCTTTAAAATGCCATTTTGGAATCAATGCCAGGACAAACGACTGAGTGTAATTTGGGGCAATCTGTGAAGCAGAGAATTCAGAAAAGGCCAATACATCTTTGTAAAGGCATTCGTGAATCTACTGCATTGACTGAATGAGACAAAACTAATGGCTTCCAGGCCGTGGGGTTAATTTTCACCCTGGCTGTTCATCATGCCAGGGCTCTGTGACTTGGCAGCTCAGTGGAGGCTAGAGTTTGCTCATCTTTAGTGTCGGTCAGTTGACCTTTGTACGCCAAGAGGCCACCTCACAGGTGCCACGAGTTCTCTGTCACGGGAAGTCAGCTCTCCAGACCCATTTCTTAACACTCCTCGGAGTTCTCTGCCTGTTTCTGATGCAATCCCTGCTTCCAGCCGGCCAGTCCAACAGCTCTAAGTGCACCAGGGCCTGCCTGGCTGGGAGCCAACATGGCGTCATTGCCCATTAATAGAAGTTGATGGAGCTCAGAAAAATGCTTTAGGTCTGGCAACAGTCCACTTCCTCCCATACTTTGTCTGCCTAAGGCAAATATATGGAAAAATCAATTTAGGCATGCTTATTTTTTTAAACCAGTTTGTGCTAATTTGGGCATTGATTTTTCTAGCTACTGTTGGCTTTAAAAATATTTTGTGACTAATCTTGTTTTTTTTTCTCCCAATTTATATAGCTTCTGTAGACACTGCTTCTTTCCCAAAATGATTTGAGGTGATGCATTGCAAAATAACATTTCTTATTAGCATCTAAGCTTTTTGCTGCCTGGCGGGGGTAGAGGGGTTGGGCAGCCTCCAACAGCACAGGACTCAAAGGGAATCCACTGAGTTGGGGCCTACCGTGGCTTTCATCTGAGGGGGTTAGGGAAAAAGACACTCACATACTCTCTTGATGGTTTCCTTCAGACCTTTTCTTTATTCTTTTGTGTGCTCCATTCTCTGTTCTTATCTCTATCCAGAAATGTCCCTCTGTCTCTCTTGGTGTTTTCCTTCTAACTCTCTTAATATTTTCCTCCTAATTCTCTCATTCTTGATGTTTTCCTTTTCCTCCTAACTCTATCTTTAGTCTTGATATTTTCCTTCTCTCTAGTTCTAAATGTTTTCCTTCTAACTCATTTTTAACTCTATCTTTACTCTTTCCCTTACAGCTTGTATGTCCCAGCAAAATCTTTCAGGCAATATAAAAGTTACAATGTGGTTACATTCTGTTTTTCAAATTAACGATCACAATGAATACAGGTAAAAACCAGCATGTTTCCCATACCCCTTAACATGACCAAACATTTTACATATTACAGGTGTAAAACAAATTATCCCAAGAACCCACGTACATTTCTACACAAGCAACTTGTTATAGATTAATAGAGTGTTAGTAAACAAGATATTCTTTAATGGCAGGCTGTATTTTGCAGTTACAAAGAAAGGACCAATCATTTATTACTTATCTCAAAAGGTAATCTTCTAAGAAATCTTAAAAGAATCACAAATCTAAACTTTTATATATGAAAAAGAATCAGTCAGCTCTACTTTAAATCTTTAGGGTAAATACACACTCATCAATAGCTTTTTTATATCAGGAGACTGACGGCAAAAATGTGTATTAGGAATTAATCCTCACCTTTAGTCATCAACCAATCCTAGCAAGAAAGGTACATCAGCTAGTAACAATTGGGCTGCTTTGTATTTGTTCCCTGACCTTAACAAGTTCCTCACTCAACTATGTGCCTTTCTAAAACTTTAGATTGTCTTCTTGGGTTTTTCATCTCAAAGCTATCTGACAAAAACATCTTAGTCCAACTTTAAGTTATTTTCAAAGCTTTGTTTCAGCTGTGATGCACTCTGAAACTGTGAACACATCTCCCAACATTAAGGTTAAAAGAATTTAAGCTAGTTGGGCTACTGGGACTCAATTGTTTTTCTTAGTCTTTAACCTAAGCCACAGTCTATATGGCTCCTCAATAGAAACTCATATGTTCTAGCTGTGTGACACTTCCTTGTTTTATTTTTTTTATCATCAAAACTCTATCAAAACTAATATTATCAGTATCAATTAGACAGTACAGCTTAGGAAGAAATCATCTTCATAGTAATCCACAGATAAAAACGCCCAGTAGAACAGGATGTTTCTCTGAGATAAATACTATATTACAGGCAGTGGGGATCTCCCCACACCCATTCACACCATGCCAGATACCAGAGAAAGATGGCAGCGGCAAGCATGTAAAGGCACAGCAGAAGGAAAAGACATTCTGGAGTCTGCGGTCTCAGCCTTGCCTATCTGAGATTCACCCATCAGGGGTTCATCTCCTGGTAGGCTACACCCTGAAGTCAACTGCCATCTGCTGCTCCTCTGACATGGCCACTGGCATACGCTATTTCTGTTTTCCCTCAAAATGTTATCTACTAATGTACTATAGTTGATGGATTATGGGTTTGCTTATCTACCATACCGTTAATAGTCCCCTTTATTCTACAAAGATATGGACAGAGTACATGGTGTCATAGCACACAGTAAGACAACCAGCAAATGGGAGACATGAAAGGCAACACTGGTTGGTAGCATGGAATGCAGCTGTGAAATAGGACTTTACAAGGATTCACAGCATGAAATGCTACATATGTGCACTCAGTGGGTTGCACATTAGCAAACAGGTCTTAGAAGAGCCAGGAAGAAAGAGGAGAGGAGACCATCTGGGCAAAACACAGTGACAATGCTCTAAAATGTAGCTGCGTTTTCCAGATGACCGAATCAGAAGACATTGAAAGCAATGGGTAGTGAACATATTGGATAATACTCTCCTTAGAGACTGTTGTGAGCTAAATATACCCTGCTCCAAATTCACAAGTTGAAGTCCTAACCCCTTAATACCTCAAAATGTGGTTTTCAGATTAAGGGTCCTCAAGGAGTAATTAAGAGAAAATGATGGCTAAACTTAGCCCCTAATCCAATATGATTCCTGTCCATTACAGGAAGAGACTAGGGTATAGACAGACACAGAAGCAGAACTCCGGTGAAGCCAAAGAGAGAAGCCTCAAAGGACACCAGCTCTGCTGGCACCGCCCCCCATCCCCATCCCCACCCCCACCCAGACTTGGACTTTCAGCCTGCAGGAAGGTGATGTAACAGTTCTGTGTTTAAGACAATTACTATTCCCTTCCAGGACCTTTGTTATGACAACTCTCTCAAACCCACAGAGACACAAACATGTTTCCTGAGGCAAATCTCTAAGGACATCCCTCTCTGCAGGCTGATGATACAGCCCTAGGCTAACAAGAGTCCTCCTTCCCTGCTCCCAGGCCTGGCCCCACACTCTCCCTAGTTCAGGAGCTCAGCTGTTCCTACTGGAACTTGCCACATTGACCCACGGTTAATCAGTCTGAAGACAGAGGGCCCCGTCCTGGCAGGCTTAGCATGTTCATAGGTTGGTTTTGGTTTTGGTTTTTCCTGCCTGGAACAGAGGGAGCTTGACCTTAGACAGACAACTTGACCTTTCTCCCCAGCAGCAGAAGTTAGCTTACATAAGCCTTACTGTCAGTCAGTGGCCATATTTTCCCAGAAGAAGACAATTTGAATCTGTAAGAAGAGAAAGTCGGAGGGGATCTTCATATCACTCCAGGTTCTTCGTTCATTCAACCAAACAATTGGGGGGCTGCTGACTGTTCCAGGCTCGCATTCTGCTGAATTCCATCTACATTCCTGCTTTCTGGGCCACTTAATTATTTCCCCTTTCACTGATTCCACCACCAATGCCTTATCCACAGAACACAGATTTTTGTCACTTACAACCAGATTAGCACACTGCATTTCCCTAAATTCTGCTGTTCCCCCTCCCTCTAGTTCAGTGGTTCTCAACCTTCCTAACGCTGCGACCCTTTAATACAGTTCCTCATGTTGTGGGGACCCCCAACTGTAAAATTATTTTTGTTGCTACTTCATAACTGTAACTTTACTACTGTTATTAATCATAATGTAACTATTTGTGTTTTCCAATGGTCTTAGGGAACCCTTGTAAAAGGGGGTTAAGAACCACTGCTCTAGTCATCCAGAGGCACTGGCAGGCCCCTTGAACTAAGGTTCTCTCAGAATAACAAATGGAAAGTCAAGGATTAATCATGCTCCTTTGTAAGCTTTTTCTACAGAAAAACAGCCAATGGCCAGATATGAACACTGAGCAGCCCAACACGATTCTTTGTTGAGCTTGTCAAAGTCAATCTTTCCAGGAAACGTCCAAGCAGGTCCTCCCCTAGGGGAGGGCGTGGACCCAGCCTTGTCTTTCACAAACTACCAGTTAACTGTTTCAAAGAGTAAGAAAAGTAAAATTAAATAAACAGGTAAAAGTTAGGAAACTTAAAAGTCATTTTATTTCCTCAACTAAGTTTTCTGTCTTTCCTTGTACAGGTGAGATTGCAAGACCAAAGTTAAATACATCAACCATCTATTTCATTTTCCTTGTTCAGAAAATCTTCTCTACTCTTTTTCCCTTTGTTATAAATGGGGCCATTTTGAACTTTGCTACTGTTAAAACCACTTGGTACCTATGTTGATAATTTTGACACTTTTTTTGAGATAGGGTTTCCCTGTATAGCCCTGGCTGCCCTGGAACTCACTCTGTAGACCAGGCTGGCCTCCAACTGAGAGATCCGCCTGCCTCTGCCTCCTGCATGCTGGGATTAAAAGCATGTGCCACTACTGCTTGACAATTTGATTTTTCTTCTCTAAGAAAAAAGATCCTAATGCAGCACATGATAAGTCCATTCATTTTACACTCATGTTGCATACAGTAGACGGAGTTTCTCCCATCCAGGAAACCTCTCTCCTCTACTGACTACTAAACAGCAAACAGGGCATGGTGTTTCTTTCTTTTTTTTTTTTCCTTCTTTT
>CABHPH010149392.1:0-10159 GCA_902168325.1 Peromyscus nudipes
TGCCATCATGTTCTTCCTTTCTTCCAGTCTCTTTAGGGTTCTTTGATGACATTCTCATCCCTCCTGAGTCACTGCAGCAGCCTGCCAAGTTGTATCCTTTCAAGGTTAATGTGGGGCAAGTGGACATCCCCGCTCCTGTGGTGACCTGGGGGCTCTGATCTGTCACTGATGGCAGTGCTGGTGTGAAGCACCAGGCCGCCTCTGCTTCCCACTCTGACCATGGTGTCACATGCTGGGTGTCTGTCAGGCTGGGTGATATAGCTGAGCACTGCACACCTTTGGGGCTTCGGTCACTCCTGGTCACCTCACTCAGTTGTCCCTGCAGGGGTCATTTCAGAGATCTTCCCCCAGGAGTTTCACTTTGGCAGGCTGCCTCCGTTTCCCAGGGTGTGGGACTGGTGTTTGGAGCCTGGGCTGGAGTGAAAGCCCCTGTCCTCTTCCTAAGCCTGGGGTTGTTTTATTTATTTATTTGTTTTTTTTTTTTTTTTTTTTTTTTTTGGTTTTTTTGAGACAGGGTCTTTTTGTCTTGCCTTGACTGTCCTGGAACTCACTTTTTAGACCAGATTGGCCTTGAACTCAGAGATCCACCTGCCTCTGCCTCCCAGGTGCTGGGACTAAAGGTGTGCGTCACCACTGCCTGCCTGGGCCATTTTAATGGAGTCCCAGTGTCTTGGCAGAGAGGCTCAGGTGGCCTGTCACAACTGTACCCGTGGCTCCCAGCAGTATCATGACATGGAGACTGCAGTGTGCCACTAGAGGGCAGTATGGCTCTGTAGACTATGGTAGAGGAGCAGTTAGCTCTCTCACACCAGGCCTGTGCAGGGCAGAGGTAGGGTTTAGGTGAGACTCTGAATTGTCAGCAAATCTGGCCTAGCCTTATTGTTTTCCTCAGGCAGGTGACATTCACGCCTACATCATCTTCTGGAGACCAGGGCAAGCCCATGATCTACCTTCCTGTCAATTTAATTGAGGCTTGAATGAGAAGTGTGGCGCACCTGGTCATTCTCGTTTCCAGACTTGGGAATTAGTTCTCACTTTGGGTCCTGGCCAAACTAGCTCCTCTCCAAGGAGCAGAAGCAGCTTTTACTGGGACTCCCCAGCCGAAATGGCCTCCACCTGGCGTTGGTTTGAACTTGGGTACTTCAGAGGACTCTCAGCCTCACGAACTCCCATAGCGTGACTGTGGCCTTGACCCTGGTCTCCAGTGATGAAACAGAACAGGTCTGGGTGTGGGAGTATGAGACGGAGGAGGGTGCACACGACCTGTACATGGACACCGGCGAGGACATCCGCTTCAGGGTAGTAGACGAGAGCTTTGTGGACACATCCCCCACAGGACCCAGCTCAGCTGAGGCTGCCTCTGCCAGCGAGGAGCTGCCAAAGAAGGAAGCGCCGTACACGCTTGTGGTAAGCTGGTGGGAGGCTGCTTTCTTGAAGTTGTACTTCTTGAACCCTCCTTGGCAGGTCAGCTGTCTTGGGACTGTTGTCTGTCACTCCTCAGCCTACTTCTGTGGACTGGGCTATGGGGTGACAGCGTTGCTGTAGATGTTGGGCAGGATGGGGGAGTTTGTCCTGCCTCCCAGAAGGACAGTTCAGGCCGGATTCCCTCAGGAGGATCTTTGAAGGCAAGGAAACCAAGGAGGGTCTAGAGATGAAAGTTGAGACTAGAGCAGGGTTCCAGGGAAAAGTGGGGTCCTCCCTGTGTGCGACTTTGGGGGCTCAGGAAGACAATCTGGGGGTGAGGAGGGATTGCCTGATCCCACTTGAACCTGGAGAGCTGAGGCAGGAGCAACATCATGGTTCCAGTCACTCCACAGCCTCCTGGCCTGCCGTTTGCCTGTGCTGGGTCTGCCAGGTGCTCTAGGGTGGGCCATTAGGCCCTCCTGTCAGCTGAGTGGTGACAAGTGTACCTGTTTTTCTTTGACAGGGATCTATCAGTGAGCCAGGCCTGGGCCTCCTCTCCTGGTGGACCAGTAACTAGCCCTGGACCTTAACAGTGACTGCCCAGCTTGAAGACCCTCAAAAGTGGAGCAGTGCTGCCCCGAGCTAGGCTGGGTGGGACCAGGAGTGCCATCCCTCCCCAGCCCTGGTCCTCTGCCTTCTGGAGCCAGCCCCGACGTCCTCTGCACTGGATTGCTTTTGGTTTTTCAAAGTCTCATGGATCCAGGCTGGCTTCTCACTTGCTGTGCAGCATAGAATAACCGAGTGTCTGATCCTCCAGCCTCTACCTCTTGAGTGCTGCAGTACAGGTGTGCACCCCACACTGACTTTAGGTGGTAGTGAGGATGGAGCCGGGACGTCGTGCACACCAGGCAAGCGCTCTACCAAATTCGCCAGCACAAGGACTAGCTTATTTCTTCAGTCTGAGGATGGAACCCAGGGCCTCTTTTATGTCAGGCAGGTATTGTACTACTGAGCTAGGCCCAGCCTATCCCTTCCTGTGAACGTCTGGTTTTCAGTGACAGAAGAAACATCTAATAAATAATGACAGCAGCAGGAACCCTCCCCCCTTTCAGTAGCTGACATCATGATCTGAGGTCACCAAATTGCCAACCTGAGACAGCATTCCCTCGCCCCCCAGATGTAGGACTTTGGCATTTATGAGACCAGAACGAATCTAACTGAGCTTGGTGGTTCTGTAGTAAATGCAGAGGCCACTCAAGCAGGTATTTTAAGGCCAGTGCTTTCAGCTACAGCACCAAGCTGCAGACATCTTTCCCCATCATTTGGAAGGAGCACTCCTCCCCTCTCCAAATGGGCCAAACCAACCCCTTGTCTAGGAAATGGAGGCTATCGGGTTGCTGTCCTAAGGTCTACCGTATAAGAAGCCTGGGGTTGCCACTGTCCCGATGTGACCACAAGTATCATGTGGGGTTAGTGACGCCCCAGGTCTCAGCAGATGACCGCCAAGCACTGTTGTCCTTTCTCCCACTGGTACTAAGGTATCTGTGTGATAAGTACTGTTTTGTAACAAACCTCAGTGGCCTGCCGGGTCTTTCCATGTGGGGGTACCAGGTAGTGTCATCTTACGCTGCCTAATGAAGAGGAACCTATTTTACCGCAACCTGCTGCGGAGACAGCATCTATGATTAGGTGTGACTTGGGGGCGGATACCTTTTCAGGCTGCTTTATCTTCCTCTGTAGTCCAGGCTGGACTTGAACTCAGAGATCCACCTGCCTCTGTCTCCCAAGTACTGGGTACTGGGATTAAAAATGTGCCGCCACCATCCACTTTAGTATAAGTGCTGCACCTACTCTCAGGGTAAAGACAGGCCTAGTGCATCAGTCCCAAGGGAACAGGAGACAGCTCGTGGTCCCTGATGCTCTAGCCTACTGCAGGAACACGGGCAGGGCAGGAGGGGTGGAAAGTGTTTTCTGTTAGTGCTCCCATCTCTGCTGCAGTGACCGAGGTCCAGATGTGACCCAGGCCTGGTGAGGCTTCTGCTGACCTTGGCTTAAAAGATCCTCCCTGCAAGCAAGCTGATAGACAACAAATAGACACCAACCACTCTCACACAGAACAGTCAATGGATTTGGATTTTTTTTTCTTGTCAGAACAAAAGGTTCTCTAAAATCCTTCAGCCACCAGTGAAATGATGCGGCAGGATAAAAAGTTCTTTAGAGGGAGTGCTGTCATTAAAATAAATACAGGTGCATGGGCTGCTGAAGGCGAACCAAACTGAAAGGAAGGCAGGGGCTGGGACACATACTTCAGTGCCCTCCACGGTGGCTCACTCTGGGCTGAGGATGGGGAGAGCAGGAAGCAGGTCTGGTCACCATCTTAGAGCAGGAGGCCACGCTGGACAGACGCTCTGACTGATGATGCACATGGACCTGTACTTCTGATACCCAGCAGGGTCCAGAGTGGGACACGACAGCCAGCCTGGCCCTTCCTCATTGCTGCAGCTCCTTCATCCTGTTCAGAGCACTGCCTGCACGGAACCACTCGATCTGAGTCTCGTTGAAGGTGTGGTTCAGGAGGATGGTTTCCTGGGTTCCATTAGGGTGCTTGATGATGCATTTCAGAGGCTGCAAAGGAAAGATGGGTGTGGGTGGGAAGTGGAGAGTGCTCCTGGGAACTCAGTCCCAACTGCACCCACCCAAGAGATCCCTGGTCTGTCTGCCCTCCTTCCTAGCCCCCTGACCTTGCCAGGGGCAAAGTCCTTCAGGCCTTGAATGGTCAGCTTGTCCACTGGATGGATCTTGTTGTAGTCAGAGGGGTCAGCGAAGGTGAGGGGCAGCAAGCCCTGCTTCTTTAGATTGGTCTCTGGAAGACATACATGAAATCAAAAGTGTAGGTCCTCTGCCCAGGGACCCTGTTAGCACCAGAAGTATCCTCTAAAGCAGTTGGGAGACAGACCCCCCCCCCCAGTCCTATTGGGGATAACCAGACAGTGACTAACACCCAAGTCTGCTAGGTCCCAGTGACCCTTTTCCCAGTAGCACTTCAAGCAGGTTTGCATTATTGCACATGTACATGCCATGCCACAAGTCTTGGATTTCAGTTGACAAGCTTAGAACCCAAACCAGTGTTGGTAGGAGGCTCTGGGCAGCAGACTTAGTCAATGCCAACCTGGCACTGGGTAGGTGGGGACAGGCTATGTGGACTATGGGAGCATGGACTCCAGGCCCAACTTGGCCACTGACAGTAGGTGACCTAGGGCCTTGAATGAGGAGAGCACTTGGGTTCTAACTCACCATGGATCCTGGCGAAGCTCTTGGTGATGATGGCCCGGCCCCCAAGGTGGCGAGGCTCCAGCGCTGCGTGTTCCCGGCTTGAGCCTTCGCCATAGTTTTCATCTCCAATCACTACCCACCTGATGCCATGTTTCTGTTAGGTAACAGGGACAAGGAGGTGAGGCAGAGGGTGCTGCCTGTACCTGCCTAACCCTGGGCAAGTTGAGGTACAGAGTCAATGTAGGGGGAGGCAATTCCTTTCCTGTTGCTCAGGAGCAGCTGAATTTGGGATGAATTGGGCCAGATAAGGCCCAATGGAGTAGGCAGGTTGGATGTTGGCTCTGCCTGCCTATCTGCAGTGGACAGGGCAGCAGCTAGCCTTCATGGGGCAGTGCAAGCCCAGGGTGGCTGGAGTGGGAGAAAAGCCGTGGCTGCACAGTGGGAGCCGGAGACTGACTGGGCCCTCCGTGACGCCATTTAGTTGTACAGTCAATGATAGGGGCCTGAGGAGACTACAGTTCCTTAGGCATCTATCTGCACTGTCCCAGTCAGCCACAAAGAGGTGCCAGATGACCCTCACCAGTACGCTACATCAGTCCTGGAGCCTTTCAACAAGTGGGCCAGGGCTGGAGAAACGGCTCCACAGTAAAGAGCTCTTCAGAGGAACCATGTGGCAGCTCCCAGCCATATCAAACTCCAATTCTAAGGGGCTATGATGCCCTCTTCTAGCCTCTGGCACCAGACATCACATGATGCACAGACACATGCAGGCAAAACCCACACACACAAGTAGTGTGGGGCAGTGCTGGTACACACCTTTGATCCCAGCACTTGAGAGGCGGACCTCCAAGTTCGAGGCCAGCCTGGTCTACAGAGCTAAGTTCCAGGACAGCCAGAGTTTCAAAGAGGAACAACCAGGTGGGACCCTGGCTCAGGCCTGGCTTAGACCCTCACTGCTTGGTCTGTGTGGAGACCTCCTGAGGCTCTTCTCTGAGCTTCACTTGCAACTGAATTCAAAAGCAGCACTTTTACATGGTTTCCTTCCACCTTCTTTGGTCTGGGGCTAAACACCTGCTGTGACTCATTTCTGCCTCCAGGGAGGGTCTCCTGGGTGCTGGGATAACAGTTTTCTCTAGGTATGCCCCTCCTCACCCCCAGGCCCTCAGGAGAGCAGCTGCCAACACTGTTTCCAAACAACGCTGGCCCACCTTGTAGTATCGAGCAGTGTCAGGGACAGGGCCGAACTCCTGGGTGACAGCATTGCGCACGGAGTTGGCCTTGCCATTTTCAATGTTGATGGCACCGATGAGCAGGTTATTAGAGATGTTGTCCAGGTGTCCACGGAACTTGAGCCAGGGGCCAGCAGCAGAAATGTGGTCGGTGGTACACTTCCCTTTGACCTTGGGTGGGTAAACAGGCCAGGCCAGGTTAGGCAGTGACCAGAACAAGCAGGGGAGATGAGCGTTATGTTTGGCCTCGGACCTGTAGTCTATGGAGTGAGTCCTGGTGTTCCCATGCCCACCTGGTTCAGGCAAGGCCATCACCCACCCCGTCAAAAGCCCCCAAACGTAGTCTCCATGACAGGATACTCTCTTCCAGGACAGGCTACACATGGAGGGCAGAGGCAGCTGTTTGCTTATTCAGCTAAGCTGCCAGGGGTGGAAGATCAGCAACTCCATGCCAGACACAGAAGCTAGGAGTCACGTCTGGGTCCTGGCTCACATGAGCTAAATACTGGCTGTGTCACGGGCGTGCCCGGACGGCCCTCAGTAAGCCCATAAATTATTGTCAGACGTGAGTCTGAGGCCATTGACCACACTAGAAAGGCCGAGCTCCCAAACAGTTCGTAGCCAGTAATGACCCACAGGAATGCTGTGGAAGTCTGTTGTCAATCCAGAGCTGAGCCGAGTCACACGTGATGTGTTCCCCACACCAGCTGGCTAGATCAGGCTCTGCCCTGCCCAGAGCCATGGAGAAGGGGACGGGGGCTGCTGTGATCTCTCCCTCCTGGCAGCCAGCCCCCCTGTCCCTGAGGCCCCCAGCCATGCCCACTGCTTATGGATGGGATGCTTGTGCCAACCTTGATGAGGATTTGCAGATCCTCCAGGTCTTTGCCGTCCCACTTGTCAAAAGGTTCCAGGAGCTGCAGGCGCTGGCTGGTAGGGCTCACGTCCACATGCTGTCCACTGCTGTCCTTGGGGGGGTGCTGGTAGGTGTCCTGCCCTGGGTCAAAGTCCTACAGAAGGGATGGAGACACACTGGGCACTGAATCCTTACTTCCTCCATGGACGTCTCCCAGATCACAAGCTTCCCTGTGCCCCAAACCTCACTTGTCTTCAAACAGTGTTAGCCCACCTCAAATGGGTCCAGGCAGCTAGGCCAAGGCACATCTTTGGTGCCTAACCATACAAAATGGAGCATCTGCTCACCGATCGGGGAAGCTCATCTGCATCTGGAGCCTCCAGCTTGAACTTCTTGCCATCCTTGCCTGTCAAGAAGTCGGTTTCTGGGTTGAACTTAAGGGTTCCCGCAATGGCCAGGGCTGTGACAATCTGAAATGGAGGAGGCCAGTTTGCTGGTTAGCACAAGCCATCCACACCTACCTACCCAGGCCCATCTTCTTTAAAATTATTTTTATTTTATTGTGTGTGAATGTGCGTATGGTACGTGTGTGCATATAAGTGCCAAAGCATAGATGTTGGGGTCAGAAAACAACTTTGTATGGTTGATTCTCTCTTTTCACCTTTATGTGTGTGTGTGTGGGGGGATTCTGGACACTGAACTCAGGTCTCTAGGGTCATGTGTAGCAAGCACTTTTGTCTGCTGAGTCATCCTGCTGACCCTCAAGGTCTCAGGATGTACCTGGAGCTTTCCGGTTTGGCTAGGCTGGCTGGCCAACAAGCCCCAGGGATTTTTTTAATGTGGGTGCTGGGAAGTCAAACTCAGATCCTCACACTTGTGCAGCAAGAACTTCACCGACTGAACCATCTCCCTCCCGGGCCCTCTTCTGAAGCCAGAGCTGCAGGGCTGTCTTTGGGACCACGAGCCACCAGGTCTGCAGAGTACTCGAGAACCCAAGGGCCACTCGGCCTCTACAGTGGCTGCCAGGCCTGAACGCAGCGTTCTCCCTAGGCTGGGCCAGCACTACTATGGCACTTTCCCGTCTCTTGCAGGTGTCCTGGATAGATGGGAGGAGGGCCAGTGCACAAACGCGTCAGTGCTGAAAATACTCTTGCTTGGCAGCAAACAAAAAGCAGAGAACCATTTCCTCACTTAGCAAGAAGAGCTTCTGGATCACTCAGTAAAGTCAAGAGATTAGCCTATGAGGTGGGACACCCACCAGCGCCTAAGACACGTCAGCTGATTCAATGCCCATAGTGACAGCAAAGGCACATTTTTACTGAACGCAGAAACTGAGCTTGAGACCCACCTGTGGCCTCAGCCACTCACAAGGAAGGGAAGAGGAAGGGGGGCAGAAGGGAGGGACAGAACCACTCACAAGGAAGGGAAGAGGAGGGGGGCAGAGGGGAGGGAGAGAACCACTCACAAGGAAGGGAAGAGGAGGGGAGGGAGAGAACCACAAGCAAGCATTCACATACCTCTCATATGACCCTGCAAGGTAGGTAAGGGGACCAAGCTTGTGGAGCTAGGAGAGCAAGGACAGTGAAATGCCACAGTCCATTCTCTACTAACTGTGCTAAATGGTTGAGACCCTTAAGAGCTGAGGGAGACCCAGGCGGGAATAACCAAGTCAGCATTCTGTGTGATGAGTGACAAGGCCATGCCTTGTGGCTTCCCCTTGGATAACTCACACAGCAGTGATTGCTACTGGGTAGGGACTGATAGGAGAGATTAATTTGCCCTTTTATATTTTCTGGGACTTTCTATAATGCCAACCCTAAGCAGCCCATCTCCCTACCTTTCCTTTGACCCACCAGGAAAAGGACCCCCAAGGTAGTTTCAGGTATGCCTGGCCAGTGTAGCCTCACCTCTGGGGATGTGACGAAGGCATGGGTCTCAGGATTCGCGTCATTGCGGCCTGTGAAGTTCCTGTTGTAGGAAGTGACGATTGTGTTCTTCTCCCCCTTCTTGATGTCTTTCCTGCAAGAACAGAGGGGACAGAATTAGAGATATCCAGCCTTGTCACATGGGCCGTTCAGAAGCCAGGTGGTCTGGGTTCCTATGGTGCATACCTAGCTCATGCAGGAGGGGAATGGGAAGGCCCTAAAAACGCTGCCTCCTCTGAGGGACTCAGGCACATGGCGCAGGGGCAACCTCAAGATCAGTGGGTCGCATCTGAGACTGAGGAAGAGGCACAGTCCAGCCTGAGGCCTGAGGCCTGAGTCTCCTCGCCTGGGCAGCTCCGTCAGAACCACCTGCTTGCCTGCTAGGATGCACCTTGTCAGCCTCTGCCAGTCAGGGCTTCAGCCTCTGCCAGCCAGGGCTCCAGTGGGGCTCTTTCTAATCTGGGTGCCCAGCCATGTCTGACAAGGACTTCTAACGTGTAGCAGTCCCTGGAACCAGAGGCCTTAGGCTGGAATCTTCTTTCCACTATTTCTTCCATTCAGCACTCTAAACCCAAGGAGGCAGAGTCGGACCGGACCTCTCAGGGATGCTCTGCTTACCTGTCCCACTGGCCGATGCAAGGGCCACAGGCATTGGCCAAAACAACGCCACCCACATCCCTCAGGATCTGTGCCTACAGAGGACAAAGAGGACAAGAACCTGTCAGGGCCAGGCCCAATGCGGATGGCAATAGGTAAGGCAGCAGCCTGGGGGATGAAAAGCTGTGCCCGCATTGCCTTAACCCAACAGGCCGTGGCTTGTCCTGTCCTGAGCACGCATCAGCAGGCATGGTGGGAAGCAAAGGGCAGGCACAGGCGGACACTCACATAACCATCCCGCTCAATGGTGGCTCGGATCTGCTCAGAGCCGGGTGTGATGGTGAACTGGGACTTGCACTTGAGTCCATGGGCCAGGGCCTGCTTGGCCACAGCTGCTGACCGTCCCATGTCCTCATAGCTTGAATTGGTGCAGCTGCCAATCAAACCTGGTATATTGTGGGTGGCAAAGTCAAAAGTCAGGAGATTATGACCAGGTCTCCATCTGACCTGGACAGAGTTCACCCACTGATCTGGCACAGAGATTACTTCTACAGACATGCTGGAAGCAACCTAAGTATCAACAACAAAGAAAGCTACTCATGACCCAGTCATTAACATTCACTAACCAGGACACTGAACACAGGTCATAGCAAATCCACTTTCACACCAATTTTATGCACAAGTGTAAGTACACATAAAACTCAAAAGGGCGCCGGGGGTGGGGGGGTAGGGGGTGGGGTGGTGGTGGTGGTGGTGGTGGTGGTGGTAGTGGTGGTGCACACCTTTAATCCCAGTACTAGGGAGACAAATGCAGGGCAATCTCTGAGTTCCAGGCCAGCCAGGGCTACACCGAGAAACCCTAACTCCAAACAACAAAA